>SMGT01005402.1:0-17453 GCA_004794575.1 Lanistes nyassanus
GCGGGGAGAGCAACACGGAGGTCGGTGGTCTCTTTCAAAACCCCCCAGTTCGCAACACTGAGCTTGCCTCTTGCTGTACATAACGATAATTTTGTAAACATATACCGTACCATGAATCAGTCAAAACGCTTGTAGTAACGACATATTTATTGTGTTCATAAGGACAGATTTTTCCATACCTAGATTGTCTCTCTGGCTTCCTTGTCGACTCCTGCCCTATCACAGCTACTCATTTGACTGTTACATCTTAATTTAGACTATAGTTAGTGATTTTGATGTTTTTCTCTATACCTGTATTTTAACCCTCTAAACCCTTGATTTTGCTCAGCAGTTCGGCATCCACTTTTGTTCTTTTTTTAATGAATCTCACAGGTGACCACTATTTCCAATCTCCAATCTTATTTTTTGTGGCACCTGAATAACATGTATACAAAACTGATGAGTAATACAGAAGGATTTTAACAAATGTTTATCCAACCCGACCCGAGTAAGCAAGTACTTAGGAGGGAATTTTAGAACTCAGTTCCCTTCATTTGTGCGTGAAGGGGAGAAGACTCTAGCAAACAAATATTATAAACAGTATGGTGATCGCCTGTATTCTTGTTACAGCCCCCAGTTCATCTTGGGGGTTGCAAAATCATACGGAATAGTGTTTTCATATTGACTTACATAATGAATGATGACGTTTTGTGGTGGTGAGTGAGATCTGATGGTCTGGTGATTGACTTCTGCTAAAAATTACATGACAACGGGTGTTTCTTGTGACAGCAGCCAGTGGTGTATTGTGGTGATGGCGGGGCGCAAAGCTTTAAAGCTCAATGAAGATAATACGCTTCAGGTGCTTGTGTGTATGGCTTTGATCCGTGCACAAGTGACGTGTGACACTGTGTATGTGTGTGTGGTGTTTGTGTGGTGTGTGTGTGTGTGTGTGTGGTCTGTAGGTGTGATCCGTGCGCAAGTGGCGTGTGACAATGTGCGTGTGGTGTGTGCAATGTTGTACGTCAACATACGCAAAAATATTTATGAACAGACTATGTATCACGCGTCAAGAGAAAACGATTTTCCTTGACAGGCGACATTCCTGATAGATTCCTATCAGTTTACAAGCTTAAATCCAAGCTGGAGGCCGACCCACCCAGCGCTGTGGCCTTACACGTCAATCATTTTCCTCAGGACAGAGCAGTCTTGGGATGTGTGTGAATTAAGTATCAAGACAAGGTTTATATTGATGTGTGAGGGTTGTACAATTTCTTTGATCAAGACCTCTTGCATAACCTTGGAGAAAGTGGCGAAGTTGAAAAGATAGTTTTGTTATTTAAGGGGAATTCGACATACGTTGTTTCTATGTGTGTGGGTAAGTAAACATTATTTACTGATTACTGGTGATGAAGGTAGTTCTAATCGTTACAAGTTTTATTTGGATATAAGTGAAAGCTAGGGAAAGATAGGTAGGTAATTTCAGAGTGACAGTGTTTCCATTTCGCTCTATGAGGTGGGAAGGGGGGGAGGTCTTAATAGTACACTTAGTAGTGACAGAACCAATAGACTTATAGCTGCAGTAAGATGACCAATGCGGGCAGGCAGTTTAATGTGGATGGTAAGCAACACTTGGCCACACCGCAACTGGAATCAGCTACCTTTCAGACAGTAGTTGCAGAGCTATCCAAACCTCCTTTAACCCAGGGAAAGGGGATGGGCAGTGCCCCTTACAAAGATGGCACTGATAGAACACCCCTTAACAGAGAATGGGAAAAGGAATGGGAAAAGGATACTAGAAAACAAATAAAATATTGAATAGAGTTCTGTTTCGCCATCTCCCCCTCTAATCCGAGTTTCAGCGAAGTGCACTCCGTGTGGCAAAATATCTATATGAAGTGGACGAAACTGTTTTCGTATCACCACTGTACTACCGAACTAAAGAAATCAGAGATCTCTTACACGAACGCATTTATTGCACAGAGTGGCATTAGTTTTCTTTTCCGTTTTTTTTGGGCGGGGGGTGTCATCGCTGATAGCATCTGATGGCTTGTCTTGTTGCGCGCAGACGTTTCGTCAACAATCACTTGTATAATGTTCTTGGTGAAGACAGAAAACATGCGCAATTTTGATAGTGAAGGAACGTTGTTCTTAATTTTTAAACGGATTTAAATTTCCAGAATTGCTAGGTATCGGATATATATATATAGTGAGAGAGAGAGGGTGGGGGGGGAGAGAGCAATGGAGTAGACACCACTAAGACATCGGGTCTTTTGCTCGAAAAATTCATAGGTCATTTTTCTCTTGAACAGTGTTTGTCTCTGCCTTAGGGTTGGCTATTTCTCGAAAGATAAAGGATTTAGAGACATCCAGTGATTGTGATACTATTGCATACATCAGCTACAGACAATATTTAGATATCAGCCAGAAAGCATGGCTATGTTAACAAGGAAGTACCTCGCAAGGAAAATGCTGTTAGAAAAACAGGCCGTTGTGTTCAGATAATAGGCTTTCGCGTTCAGACTGAATGTTCAAGCTGAATGCTCCCATTATGACGGGAATAGAGCGTCAGTATTCCATAGCTGGAGTGCCAGAGCGGGTCCAATACTGTGTCCTTTCTATTCGATCGATCCGGAGACGGCTTTGTTCGGTTGATCAGTCGATGAGTTCATTGTCTGTACAACTATGAACTTTGTAGCGTTGTCAAAGGCAACCACGTAAACAATCATACACACGCACGCACGCAGGCACGCAGGGACATATATATAAATATATCTTTTGATAGAACGACACCAGCCTGTGAGCATGTAGAAAAAAACATGGACTTACGATCAGTGACTGGCATATTTTAACATTATTCAGCTTCGGACTACAGTAAACTTTTCTGTTTGTTTTAATCGATTCTGCTATCTCTTGTGACCAGGCTCAAATCAAAAGGAAGGAACACACCAAAGATATGTATATTATTAAGATTTAATACTGGATTAAGGTAAGTAATTACAATCAGGATGCTTTTTATTTTAACCTTTGAGTTTGGACAATAATGTTGACTTTCAACGAAATGAGAGAAATGACAATGGTTTTTGCCAGTCAAGAATTGGTAACAACAGACAGACACCGAGGCTATTGGACATGGTTAATTAAATTAATTAAATTCGTACGTTCCCAATGAAAAAAATACCCTTAATAAAGATACTTTTTAAAATCAAGTTTAAAGATTGTCTCGCCTTAGACAGAGATTTTTGGTAGTCGATGAAGTGTTTTTGTAATTCGTGAAATATAGAACACTATAGCCCTTATACGTCAACGCACAGCCTACCCTCATGATAGTAAATTACTGTTAAAATGCCCCAAACGCTCTTTTCTAAAGACTGCCGACCCGAGCACCTACAGAACGGAATGGCAAGTTAATAAATATGTCTCCTGTGTCGGAAACGAGATCAAACATTACTGCATCGGATGCTGCTAGGAAAGAAACGAGTTGAATGTTTATAGAGATACGGTGTCTGGAAAACCTTACTGGTTCTTACTTTCACGGATTCAGTGTGACACATGGTGCTGGGGTAGGGCAGCACTAATGGAATCGGGTTAACATAAAACAATCGTTTTTGGGGGTAATTTCGGATGTCAAATTCGACATAAAGTTTTTCAGGTTTACAACTGTAACCGGTATTCACATTTTTAAGAAGAAAACCCCAGCCGAACACTGACTGACTGACTGACTGACTGACTGACTGACTGACTGACTGACTGACTGACTGACTGACTGACTGACTGACTGACTGACTGACTGGCTGGCTGGCTGACTGGCTGACTGGCTGACTGGCTGACTGGCTGACTCACTCACTCACTCACTCACTCACTCACTCACTCACTCACTCACTCACTCACTCACTCACTCACTCACTCACTCACTCACTCACTCACTCGCTCGCTCGCTCACCTCTGTCTGGCCACAACGGCCATCTTACTGCAGTGTATATCAATATTCGTCGGTTTTTTCAGCTATAATAAGAGATGCTTTACAAACTTTGCAAAAAGCTTGAGATCTGCTTGAAAACCTACTCACTGTCTGCCTACATGTACATACACGTGTAAAGCGTCTGTTTCGCTCTCGCTTCTTTGTTTCGCTCGCTCAGTCGTTAGCGCTGATTTATAATAATTATTCCCATTTTTATCTCCGTTGTTCCCACTCGCTCGCTCGCTCGTTCTCTCGACCACCCTCCAACCACACTCACGCACGCACGCACGCACGCACGCACGCACGCACGCACGCACGCACGCACGCACGCACGCACGCACGCACGCACTCACTCACTCACTCACTCACTCACTCACTCACTCACATTAAACTCTGTCAGGTCACTACGGCCATCTTACTGCAGCTATCAGTCTGGGGGCTCTTTAAGGTCTAAAGCGCTGTCCCTATAAAATAACTCCCTTTCGCGTTCACCCATTTAAACGTGCAAAATACATAATTTCCCCCTTTCCACCTCTCTGTTCCTTTCTTGCTTGTTCGTTCACCTACGCAAGATTGCATGTATTCATGTTAGGACAAGACATGAAAGAATTTAATTAGTATAATCAAAACGTTTTCCAAAAGATATGTGATAAATAGAGAGAGAGCTCTGCTTTTCCTGTTAGTGTTAAGGAAAGTTGAGTACAGCGAGGAGAAAATAGAGATAATTACATTAAAAGGCAGTTTAACTAGCTATGTTGAATAAAGATAAGAAATATGCCTACAAACTAACCTAATCTATTAAGACGTTAGATGAGTTTGCTGTCTAAAGAAAAACTATATCGAGTGGAATCAGAGGATGTTAGTTGCTAGCAAGCTGGTATTAATATGAATGTAAACCATAGAATCACATACACATCCACGCACACTACTGCACAAACACGCCATCGCATTTTCCTTTACACGAGCCAAATGCTCACTTGATATCGGCAAGTAAACCATCTAATATCTGATAGCTTATTATTTCAAAAATAAAAATCAGTGCCAGCCCTTCATGGGGACATTTTGTCTGACTATAGACCGTGAGTCGAGTTGCCGATCAACATCACTTCAAATGACGAACACCGTCCTCTGTTTTCCATGCTCTGTAAATCAACGCGTCATGTTTCTTGCTTCTATTGAGACTAGCAAAATAATCAGAATAATTCAATCTGTGTTCAGCACAAAGTTACCGTGATACTAAGTTTCTCGATCTCTACAGAATGGCTATAGCGGCGTCTGTCGTGAACTACAGTTATAACGGCAAGAACTCAACAACGATGTGAATCGAATCGAATTTCAACAGCCATTAACGTGTGCTTTGCGCATCCATACTATTGCATGGGGTACGTAAAGCAGGCGATTGTTCCCTCAGTTTATAGGATCAAAGCTCTAAAGGACTTATTTTCGTGAAGGTATCCTTTTCTCTTGACCATAGTTGTCTTACACAGACCTGAAAGGAAACGTCAAATGTCGTCTTGCCCTACTGAGTGAACACGCGAAGCCACCGATACAGAGACTGGAAATGGAGCATGGGAACAGAATACGTTTGTTGTTCTTTTTGAATGAGCTTGATGTGTGTGTGGGTGTGTGTGTGGGAGGAGGGGGAGATGTCTTACGACTGTCATATTTTCGTGTGACTTCGCCGACATACCGTCAAGATCGGAATCATGGGTTTATTTGGCTTTTTTTCAAAACGGAAGCGAAAAAGAAGTATTCAGGTCGGTATCTCAGTGTTACGAGCACATCACATACAACCATCACTTCGCATACAACGTGCATCTGCCTGTTCCCTGCCGCGTACAGCCTGTAGCATTGTCTGTGTTGATGCCACAGCACCACACTGCGACGTTCACCCCTGCTTTCTTTCATAGTCAACGGACCCGTAATCGTCGTTCATCAAAGTTTTATTCATCAACGGGTGTGACTCCGAGTGGCGGGCCGGTTTACAAACTCAGTAAATCTCCATGTCCCTCAGACTATTAAACTTCTATCTATCTATATCTCTCTATCTCTCCCCTGTCTCCACTAGAGTTTATATAACAGTAATAAATGTTTGCTGCTGACCTTTTCCAGTCTGCACGTGTGGCTGTGGTGGGTAACTGCATGCTTGGTGACCCTAGTGGACGTTGTATGGTTTGGAGTTATGGCCCTTTTGTATATAGTTATTGAGTGCTGCGCGACTTATAATGGTGTGTCTGACCTCCCAGGCATGTCTGGCCTGCTAAGTGTTAAGTTCAGGCTCAGATCTGTCTTGGATGGAATGTCCTCTTCTAAACTGTACTGTATGCCCCTCACTAACCTACCTACTCCCTGGCACGCATATTGTTGCATCCCTCCCTCACCCCACAAAACATCAGAGTGGGGGGGGAGGTGTTTCGTCAACAATACGTGGCTCACTGGCCTTAAGAATCGGAGAAACAGGCGGAACTCTGATTTCTTTCACAGACAAAAAACACAGAACAACATGCGTCCACCGAGCTACAACCTAAACCATCAAGGACCGTCCCGCCACAAAGTTAACAATAATAGAATACAAAACAAAGAGTTACAGCAGCAATACCAGTTAACAAATGCGATGCCCAATTACACTCTAAAAATGACCAAGCAACACTATATCAGCAAAACACAATCGCACCCGACAGAAATGTCCATGAATGCGTGCAAAACCAATTTGCGGGGACCGGCAGAGGTCCATCAGCATGTCAACGTCCCGTTATTGATATATAGTGTTTATATGGGACTGCACCAGCGAGTTTAAAGGAAAACTTAACCCTAGACGCAACTTGAGATGAATTCATAGATATTTATATTGTGAGTCTTGTCAACCACAAACTTCAAGCTGTATCGATACTATTTCCATACAATCCAAGTTTTAATTTCGGTAAATAATGGCACATGGACGTCGCCATGTTGTGGTACTCTTCCCCGAATGAAAGCAAAATATCGCTGCTGTCGTCGGGTCTGGTGACGTCAGTTCCCCAGAAGCATTCTTCAACATGCCACAGTCCAAAGCGTTCGGCTGTTTCAACGAACAGTACAAATCGTTAATGTAGACGGAAGCCACAAGAGCGTTTTTGGGATTCCGAATCCAGCAAAATAAAAGATTGCTATGCACTTTGTAAAAGTGGCTTGAAAATTTAAAGAACGCCAAGTTGCCTCGTCATGCGAAAGAGTAGAAATGGCATGACGTGTGCGAGGACCATTTTACCAGGGAGTGCTTTGAAGGCACCTACGAAAATGATGTGGCTGCTTCACTTGGCTTCAAGACTTTTAAGAAAGTTAAAGAAAGGAGCCATTCCGACAATTATCAATACAAAGTGTGCCAGTGAAAAAGGCATTGTAGTAAGGCTAGACCGGACGGAAGCTGAGCCTGAGAGTGAGAACAGACGGTTACAGCTGAGAGCGATGTCACTAACAATTCATTAAGTTTCTTTATTCTTTTACCCTCAGGAGGTAGTCAGAAGAAAAAATAGTGTCAAAGAACAAGTCAATTGTAGTTCATCTGACATTAGAATATACATATATTGATAAATAAACTCATTGATTAATAAACACACAACACGCTCAATCACGCACGCAAACGTACCCACGCGCAAAAACATGGGCACCTATTCATCTATTCATTATTGCACTCTACAAAGAAGTATATTAACAAAATTCACTACTTTGGTCAATACACTTGTGTTTTTACAAGAAAGGAGTTTATACATTTTTAATGTATTTGGCCGGCTCAAGTAGTATGGTGTCAGCACGGTACTGCGTTGAGCTGTAAAAGATATCTGTGACGATGCTGCTTTGAGCGCTGTCGGCTGCGGGCTGCAGTAGCTTTCTCCCTGCCCGGGTAACTGACGTCACTCATCAAGGCAACATGGCGGCTTCCATGTAAGGCCGATGAGCGGCATTAAAAGCTGGGTTGTAAGTGAACAGTTCTTTTGTAGCTTGAAATTTAGGGTTAAAAAGATTAATAGCAGCTAAGGACTGATTTAACAAAACAAAAACAACAACAACAACAACAACAAAAATCCCAACAAGACAAATCATCTTTGGCCGATTGAGCGATGACGTCATACAATTAAACTGGTGAAGTGCCGTCCAAGGCGTCGTTCTACATAAAACAAGATGACACAACTTATAACAAATCAATAGCGCCCAAGACAGTCACGAGAATCCATGAAAAAAAAAAACAGGGAAAAAAATCAGTATTAGTGGGTGACCACTGCGGACCAGTACCGATACCCACGGTCTTGCGCTACCTGTACGCCACCCGGTACAATTGCAGTCTGTCCACCCGAAGGTAATGCTGAGTCCCAGTAAGTCTCGTGGGAACCCTCAGACGTTCCTCTGAAGCGGGGTGCCGAAATGACATCAGTCACCACCTTCTTGCCCGCGCGGTGTATGCTGCCGAAAGGGTGGGGGATGCATACAGTGGAATAGCGAGTGTGGTCCACATCCCTCATGGAATGCGGACTGGCCTTGTAAAGGGGGGAGGGGGATTAAAAAAGAGCCGCAACTAAATCAGGAGGGCAGGGACCAAACACGCAATGGGTTATCCCTACAGCCAATCTCCGACAAGGAGGCGGCGAAAGCAAAATACTCGTCGGCGATATTAACCATGTGGCGTGATTATACAAGGACCTCCGACTACGTGAGGGACATCGGCCTAAAAGCATAAAAACCTGTGCCAATCCACACGAAAAAAATATATATTATCACTGTAAGAACCCAAAGCATGTCTTTAAGACTCACGGACAAGACCGCAGAAGCACAATAAAACAACAACACAACAACAACATGAGATATCCCCGACGCATAAAATGACACCCACTGGGAGCGATAACAAAAGCATAAAAATAGTATACGTTACATGAGACCAGGCATGACGGACTGGTTATAGAAACAATGCACCAAACCAAAGAGTTAGTGTACTTAGCACAGAGTTGACCATTATTGTCTTTGAAGAATATGGCCGATAAGGTGATCGAGGTGACCATTATTGTCTGTAAACAGTATAGAGGGCCAAATACAGGCAACATCATAGCGGCGGTACACAGTGGAGGCAAAGACTGTCTGGGCAGACCATCAACGCAGGCGGCCGCGGGGGGGGGGGGGGGGGGGGGGTCCAAAACACAAGGCGGCAGAGGGGGGTGGAACAAAATCCTCGGAGCAGTAGCAGTTGAAAAAGCAGCAATAGGGCCGCAGAACTCGGCGAAGGCAGCAACAGCGGATGTAGACAGAAGACGTCTGGTAGTGGAGAGATCGGGCGGTGAAGTAGGAGATCGGGCGGTAAAGTGGGAGATCGGGCGGTGAAGTGGGAGATCGGGCGGTGAAGTAGGAGATCGGGCGATGAAGTAGTGAAGACGTAAATGTTGCTACTGGAGGACCTCATGGAGGGCTGTGACTACGATAAATCCATGGACGGGTACATCCCAACCACGAAGGGCCACGTAGCATTGTCTATCGCCACTAGAGTTTATATAAAAGTATTAAATGTCTACTGCTGACCTTTTCCAATCTGCACGTGTGGCTGTGTTGGACAACTGCATGCTTGGTGACCCTAGTGGACGATGCATGGTTTGGAGTTATGGCCCTTTTGTATATGGTTATTGAGTGCTGCGCGACTTAAAATTGTGTGTCTGACTCCCCAGGCATGTCTGGCCTGCTAAGTGTTAAGTTCAGGCTCAGATCCGTCTTGGATGGAATGTCCTCTTCTAAACTGTACTGTATGCCCCTCACTAGCCTACCTACTACATCGCGAACCAACCGCCCCACTTCCAGGTCAACAGTAGGGGTCAGTAAACAAGAACAGACTTTGACAGACGACGATTTCGTTATCAAATCGCTCTCGCCGACAACAGCAGCAGCAACCGCAAACTAGACAGTCACCAAACCAGTATGTCGTGTCTACCGCCCCATCCCGCAAACTGCAAATAACCTCAGTCTCTTGATAAGACTCTTGAACGATTACCTCTCCCACATTCCGTTGTTCTCGTAGATATCAAGACAAGTGTGCACCGCTTCACACTCAAAACAAAACAAACTACGTACTTCCTTCTCGGGGTTTGGGGGACACGCGGCTAATCGAAACACAGCAACACGAACCTCGGGGGACAAGTATTTCTGATAAACTAGGAGGAGGTGCATGGAGGTTGAAATAAAGGCAGCCGGATGGACATGGGCTCAGCTGAAGAAGACCGCCGCGAACCGAGTCCGCTGGAGGAGTGTCGTTGAGGCCCTATGTTCCCCGGAGGAGCAAACGGACTAAAGAGAGAGAGAGAGATACAGGACTGCATTTCTTCATAATGTACCTTGATAATGGACTTTGCCAAGCAGTACTGAAAACGTATTTTCGATTGTTTCAACTGTTTCAAGCTGGATTCGAGATTTTGCATCTACCGCAGCAGTTTTCTAAACCTGGCATAACGCGCTGCTCGTTTGTACTTTCAACAGTAGTCTAGGCCAGAGTGGAGGGGGGGGGGAAGAGGACAATCCATGGCGGAGGACTGTCAGGATTGTGTCACATTGTGCTGTCACCTTAACTCTGTCTTATCATCTGATATCAGAAATGCACCACACGCTGCGGGTAGGTATTGGTCACCCGAGTGCTGCCAGTGGCTTGACAACCAGCCCACACACGACAGATTGTGGAAACTGTTACACCCAGCGCAGGTGAGACGACGCTTGGGGGGGTTTCCAGCCTGAAGGCGTCCGATGGCCCTTCCCCGATTTAGCTGCTAGTGTTTATCGTCGTCATTGTCGCGATGACTTACAGAAAGTACGCCGCCTTGAGTGTGAGGCCAGAAACAAAGTGCACACCCCCCGTGTGGTGGTGGTGGTGGTGGTGGAGGTGGTTAATGGATCACATTCCTCCATCTTTTCCAGATTTTATGGGTGACATTATGTTGACAGTACGTTTCCACAGGTAGCTCTTGCAGTCTTGCAAGACAACATTTGTTCCCCACCGGTATATACAGTATATGCAGGTAGCAACAAGAGACAGTGCAGTGTGACAGGTATACAATAAAAGCTGTCAATCGGGTTGTCCAAAGACTGTTTTCTTTTGCCTCGCGACGAGTGCATGTGGTTTCCCACGCCCAGCTCAGCCCATCCCCTCCCTCTTACTAAGCAGGGGCGCCCGAGTGTATATACCACTCGCTGACGTCGTAACTGTCACATAAGCTCTATGCTTTCCGAGGTGAACAGGTGAGAGATTGTGCGGTGGGCTGATATGAACTTATCTGAGAGAGAAGGTAAGTGAAACATAATCTACATGTGTATGCTGTGTTAATGTTGACGGGAGCTGGAATTCCATTAAGGCTTCTCTCTTATTCTTTTCATCTTTTAAAACAATAATTCGGACTCCGCTACTTTCAGCATTAACACCTATCAGCGAACATGTGTGACTATGTTTTGCGCTACTTGCCTCTCTTGCATGGAAAAAATCTCGCTTCGTAAGAGCTCACCGCTTAGACTTTCGCTGCTTCAGCCCTTCACTCATAGCGCAATATTAGTGCATGTGTCCGTGTGTTCGCCCGTGCGTGGGTGAAAGCGAAGAAACGACGGCAAGAGAAAGAATTGACAGAGAGAAGAAGACGTGAGAATGAATTAAACGCTTGCGGATGTATAATCAACATGGTCCTTTGACATGTCACAGTAGGTCAGGCTGCTAGTGCTATAAACTGCACAGACGACCCTTGAATCATCCAGACAGTAAAACGGTGTAAAAAAAATTTCTGGGCTTGGTGTAATTTTTTTTTATTTCGAGAAGCATCAAATGCCACTGAACCGCGGGTGCGCTGACGGAACGAACACCAGAATTTAATCTATAGTCGTCAACGCTTTTTCACGGGATAACACACACTGCGCGAGCATGCACGACCTATGTGTGCGTGCGCACTCAACTCGTTTTACAGCGAAGGACGTTCCTTACAAATGTAAAAAATACAAATTTGTAAGGAATGATTAGACTGAAATTCAATTCAACGTTTACCAACTGCACTAATTTTTCACTGTCCCCATCTGGTGATAAAATTTGAAACCCTGTAATCAGATCTACTAGTATAGTTAGAAAGGAGAGGGTGGTGGTCTGTTTGTGGTATTAATCTAGATATACAAAACGACCTCGCTCGTCTTACGGTGTATGGCCCTTGGTGGGCTCAACAAGTTTGAAAGGAAAGGTGTTTTGTAGCTGAACACATGTGGTCATGTATGTACACACTCGAATATATCCAGTCAAGAAAATGAAATTTAAAAAAAAAACAGCGGCAAGGTGCAGCAGAGAAAAACTTCTGAACTGATATGAGAAAAACTGTTTTCAAACTGGTTTAGACGCAATAGTATCTAGCCCTATCGTTTATGGTGTAGGTTGTGTCAACTACGCGTCAAATCCAGGACGACATATTGTCATTCACCGGTGTCAGCCTGCCCTCGAGTTAATGCGAAGATTTAACAGAAACTATTGTAGCCAGGTGGTGGTTACGTACACCCAGGCGCCCTCCCAGCCGCCCCCTGACTTCTCCTAGCCGGCATGCCGTGGTTAGTTGCAGCATGCGTCTGACTGGTCGTTCGGTATTCAAGTGTGGAAAACATAAAGGGTAGTGTGTTTCTTTTGATCCCCTGACCCAAAGGTGGGTAGGGAAGGGCCAGCAAGGTCTTGGTTGTGCGATCCACGATGTCGCAAGTCCAAGGTAGAAATCCTGCAGACATGTCCAAACGGTATACAACTGGAGTCTGCACAACGGCAGATGTCAGGACATATCATAGATGACACAGAAAGACCGGCCTGACTAAAGTGTTGTGAAAGGGGTGCTTCCTGACTAAAGAGAACAAGCCCGCGGACATTCTTTGAATGGGTGCATGGTGGCATAAACAACTGTGTACAAAATGGAGGAACGTGCCTGAAGTATTGCGAAGATCGGCGAGGTTTAGTTATAATCGTAACGCGGAAGAGAAATGAGCGATTCCCGTAAACGCTGGGGCGTATCAAGAGGCATTTTTTTCTGCAACATTTTTAGCGTACTTGTCTTGTACGTATTTTTTTTTAGCACCGTATGAGCTAACAGTAACAGTTAACAGTACAGCAAAGGCGAGGGCAGGGAACAACAGTGAAAAAAAAAAAACGCCACCAGACCGAGCTGAAGTTTTATCTGTTCGTTCGCATGATGGCGACCTTTTAGTTTGAATCGCTATTTGGAAGTAAGTTTTGAAGACGAAAACGACAAAACCACGGCTGAAACTTTCTTGACAGAACCAAACATCACAAAAACAATCGGATTCTCAGGCATGTTTTGGGAAGACACCTATTGGAATTGTGATTTGCTGCTTGTCATGTGCACGGCTGGCGGCCATATTGCTTTCGTCAGCTGCCTGTTGCGCATGTCCTTGTGCAGTCGCTGTGGTGAGAAGCGCCCTCTACATCTCTCTCTCTCTCTCTCGACGTCAAATTTTAAAATGTTTATAACTATGTACATAAGTTTTATTACTGCTGTTAATATAGTTGCAGAAGGAATGCGTTGCTACAAGAGAGACAAGTGGAGTTTTCAAAACACACGCAAGTAAACTTCATTTTATGTGATTTGTTAACTTGTTGTGCTTTACTTACTGCTATAAATTCTGATGTTTACAGTAATTCTGCGCAAATGTTTAGACAAGCACTCTGGTGAACATGAGTAGCCCTAAACACGCAAGGAGGCTAGAGGCAAACTTTATAATATCTCTGATTTCCATAGACCGTCCCGACAGACCGTAGTTTCATGTGTCATTGTCATTGTCCACATTTCCACGAGGTTTCTTTCACATGTCATTTCATTCCTTACCTTCCACAAACTTACTCCGTAGGTTCGAGTTGGAGGTTCGGATGTCTTTTTACACCCTCTCCCTCCGTTTCGCACCGGATTTCCCGTCTTGACAAGCATTAGTTCGTCGTCCTCTGGCTGAGCGATATAGCGCAGCTTAGAGGGGACCTCCTCCCCCTTCTCGTTATTTGCCTTCGTTCGGGGAGGGGAGTGTCCAACTCATATGCTTGCGTGTCACCAACCGGTATAGAAAAAGTCTTGCCCACTTGTCTGCTTTTGTTTGATCCTGTTCGAATCTTGAATTTGTCTTGGCAATTATCCAGAGGTGGCTTGCATTAGCGTTCTTATCTTATGCGCATACATAAAGTTGCATGTAAAATACACAGGGCAAATAGGTGTTACAGCCGCTCAAAAGACCACAAGAGCAGCCGCGAACGCTCATGCAAGCCAGCCCAGGGCTGGAGATAACAGTTCAGGTTACGGATGCAGGAGAAAAGTAACGAGACGTGAGAGACATTCTGCTATTCGAAGTCTGATTCGTGTGACAGCTTGACTGGAGTTTTGTTTCTCTATTGGAAACAGACTTTGTCATTGTCTGTCTGTCTGTCTGTCTGTCTGTCTGTCTGTCTGTCTGTCTGTCTGTCTGTCTGTCTGTCTGTCAGTTTGATTGTCTGTCTGTCTTTTTCTCTCTTTCTTCAATAATGTATATAGACATAAAAGTATTGTTCGCTCCAAATGCTAAAGATATACAAACAATTCGTCGCTCCCAGAGCGCAGATCTGAAAGATATCTTAAAAACTGTCTTTGTTTCAGGATTATAACAAATAGCCGACTGGACTTGTCTACCTTGGCAGCAAGTTGATGTCTGCGTACTGTTGTTACACGTCTTTGCTTGCATACATAAGTGGATACGAAAACTGTATTTTGATTTATAAGGTTAGACAAATCTGTCTGTAATCATTTAGATCTATAGGCGATATTCTCTGCGTGGGATCCTTGCGTGCGTGTGTGCGTGCGTGAAGTGAAGTGGCGGGGAGGGGAGGGGAGTAAGTGAGCGAGTGAGTGAGCTAGCGACCAGTGCTTGTATGCAAGGATGTGCAGTTGAGGGCGCAGGCTCTTGTGTCCGTCTGCAAATTTAAGTAATATTTGTCACAACTAGCAATCTTGCAAACTTGTTACACAACTATTCTTTTAGTACTTGTGCGTGGGCATGCATAGAGTGGATCCGCATCAGACTGGACTACTGTGTCATTTATATTTTTCTAATATATATCTCTGACGAATTCTCTTCGTCCTATTCTCCCTCCACATCTCTCTCGCTCCACCTCTACCCCCTGCTCCTAATTCTTCCTTCCATTCCTTTTATCTCCCGTCATTTTCTCCTTCCCCCTCCACCCCTACACGCTCCCCTTTCCCTCTCTCGGGTGAGGTCAACACATTCGTTTGTAAAGAAAAGCGACGGGCAGGAACTCCTACAAGGTAGCGCTCTCGCCACCTGCCGCTGGCTGGCCGATTGGCTCCCTTGGACCGTGCACCTGCCGTCGAGGCAGATGCTAGAAGCTATCCTCAGATATACATTTTAGCTGGATGCGTTCCTTTGCATAAACGTATAAAAGTAAACGGCGTTTCAAATATTTCAGAAGTAAAACAGCCCTCGTTTGTGCGGACTTCGCGGCATGCCCGACCTGGTTTTCAGTGAGTACTGTTGTCGACTATAGATCCTGACAACAACAGCCTTTCCGCACGTTATCGCTGTCATCCTTAGCGTTAAATTAATATCGAGTTGTTGGATGCGCATGATGACATCGGCTAGCAGATGCAAGTGTATTCGCTAAGAGATAATGCGCGAGAGGAAACAGAACATCTACACGAAGAGATATTGTCAGGGTTCGTCCAGTTCGGAAGCGAGCGAACGCAGACTGCAGGAAGCTGAGGGTTTGATTGTTCACTAAGCTCGAGATCTGTGTCGGCTGTGTGCAAAGGAATGCAGCTCCTTGACCTATTTCTCAAACAGCGCTGACTTGCGTGATACACGCACGATGTGTAAGAGGCAACAGCTCCGCGCGATGTGTCCCAGTTCCTCTTGGATCCCGTCTGATGTTCTGCTAATCATTCAAGGAATAACTTTTGCAACACCCTGCGCAGCCCCGCGCTTTCTTTTCTCTCTCTCTCCCCGGCCCACTCTCCCACCACCATTCCCTACCCACCTTGCGACTGGCTGCCCCTCTTTTACCCCTCTTACTGTCCCTCGGTCAATCTCCTGCCATGCAGCCCACGCGCCACATCCACTGCAGCCAAGTCTTTTTCTTTTTCGATTTTTCGTCGTTTTTGTGTCGTCCTGATGAAGGGGTAGTGCCCGGAAACATGAAGGTTGTCTTCGTCTTTGTCCCTTTCTAGCTTGGTACAGTTCCCTTGTTTTAAATTCAACAGTTTAAAATTTGAATGGGCGACAGGCACAGCCAGAGACGAATATGCAAATGATCTTCGCCATACTAACCGGCCCAGACGCGCGCTCAGCGCAGCCCTCTGACGTCACAGCAGGAGGTGATTGGTTTAGCCAGCCAGCCTCGCGCCACGTTTGAAACGGACTTCAGCTGTGTTGTCTTGTGACTGCACCTCTTTGTTCGGATTTCTGTACTCATGTTGGATATATTATCTTATCTGGAGGTTTTACGGATACTGGAATATGCCTCTAAAGTGCTGTGTGTCAAATTGTGGGGAAACTATGACAGAGCCAGAAAATTTCTTTTAGTTTCCTTTTTACCCGATCAAGCCTAACACTTGGGTAAGTACAATTCCTAGATTAGGGTTTGAGCCAAATAATTCGCTTGTGGTTTGTGTTAAGCGTTTTGTGCCAGAATCTGTGATCGCAGAAGACGCTGTGTCACAAGGCCAGATGGAAATACACTTACTGTTTAAAGGGACAGACCTAAATTAAGTGATCTTAAAAGGCTTAAAAGTGATGATGGCTTGAGTAGCTGGAGTGGTGGAGTTTTCGCTGGTCAGACCTCCTGCCGCTGCATCCCTACATTCTTTTTATCTCTACCGCTAAGGTGCTATGTGTTATATTAGTTTACTTTGATGTAGTCTGTTTTAATTTTAAGTGTTTTACTGCTATCCTCTGTCCTATAGCTTATTTGCTGTTTTTAGCTGGTTAATTCCCACTTTGATTTTTGATTTTTGTTGTTGTTGTTTCGATATATCTAACATCTGGGTGGGCGTTAACTAACTGCATTGTCAGTTCCATTATGTGTTGTCTTATATTTTTTGGAGGGCTAAGAGAAGATTTTAGGTTTACTACTAGATTAAGATTTTGCATAGCATGTTTTGATGTTAAATCTTTTGAGAGCTTTTATCTTTATTTCTTTATTCTCCTCTAAGAGAGCGTTTAGCGATTCCAGACTTTCTTCGGTTGGAACATTTCTAATAACCCCTAGTCCTCTCTTCTGTTTAGATTTGGTTTCTTTTTCTGCATTTGTCTTTGGCTTGTAGCATGTTACTGCTATTCCTAGAAAAATCTGAACCTCTATTGCCTTATTTTGCTGTGATGCATTTTTGCATCCTAGAATCAGTTTGTTAGACCGGACTGACTGTCTAACTTCGTCTAAGTCTCCAAAAACTTCTTTTATTTGTCTGGTAAGTTTCCCTAGCCCTGCTGAAGATAGGGTTTTGCTCTCCTTGTTTTT
>SMGT01005402.1:17463-39817 GCA_004794575.1 Lanistes nyassanus
CATACAGTCCGCATGATGGTCTGTACACAGAAGCGCTCCTTCCTTGGATTTGTTCATCAGTAGATATCCTGAAGACTTCTTGAACACTTCCACGTAACAGCAGACCTGGGTGCTGACGAGTTGAAAGCCTTCCTCTTCAGAGTCGCTGTCTTCAGTTACAGTTACAGACGTAATGGAGTCACTACAGTTCAAGTCGCTACCGTTGTAGTGATGGTCTTGGGACTCACTGTTTTCCTCTTCGTCTGTCGTATTTGACAGTCTGCTGGCGCTGCGTGTCATTCTCCTCGTTGTGTTCGTGGTCACTGTCTCTGTCCCTGCCTTTCTACTCCTGATTAGAGTGGGGCGAGGGGGGCGATCCCCCATCTTTAACTGCCCTGCTACACTCAATGTTTATGTCTAGTCGTTGCAATAATAGAAAGCTAGTATTTAGTCTAGTCTAGGATTTTCTGTTTGTTTGTTTATTTAGACAGTTTAGACAATGTATTTAGTAGCTAGGTAGGTACTTACTCGCTTTCTCCACCACTCCACCGCGCCTCGAAGCCGTCGAAAATGGCAGATGATCTCACGAAGGGTAGTCCGAGCTTCTCCCACCACGTGCGTCGACGTCCGATCACTCCGTGTGAATGGCCGGCCGCATGATCGCATAAGATGCAAGATGAGATCTGCTGAAACACACCAAGGGCTGCTTCTTCTGTGACGTCACGCACTGCGGGTGTCGGGCCAGTTCGTGTCACGAACGCCACAACCGCCGTTGACTAAGCAGTAACAACCGACCTGCTTTTGTTGCAATGTCAGCAACACTTGACGTTGTTTGTTATAGAGTGTTAAAATTAATGAAAACTTTTATGTCACTCTGATTTCATCTTTTGAAAAATAACAAGACTTTCACAAAATGTATCTTTTATTAGTGATGCAGACATATTTTGCTGATGTCATCAACTGTACAATCGTTTATCGAGCGGGTTCAGACTCTTCCGCGAGAGGAACTAGGTCCTATGCTCTGAAAAAAAAATTATAGCAAGAAAAGACACGTAAACATTCGCAACATGTCATTTAAGTCTTTTCTGGGAGCAAACACAACTGCAAAATTAATTGCATTAATGACATCCTTAACTGAGAATCAGTGTATCCGCTGTATCGTGATAACTTGACTAAATCATCCATATTCGACTTTATATGTTACAATATTTTTACCTTTGATGAGAAAACAGTGGTTAGAAATATCAAGCACAAGGGAAGAAAATTGCAGAGAAAACGGCATATTTCTTTTGTGAGGGGCACAGCCCTCCAGTTCATCCTTCCCTCCAAGTCTCCAAGTGTACTCAGTACGTGAACAAATCCAGCTCAGAATTACAATAAGCATAAAACTGCTTTCCCATTTGAGAATAAATCGTATTACAAGTATGCCCCTTTGTCTGGATGCACTTTTTGAAACTAAATTAGCTGTAGCTGTTAGTTATATCTCTTTCTTGTACTTTGTTACGAGATTATCATTTTCATCGTCTTTGTAATTATGCCGTTCTTGAAAGGGCGAATGATCATGCGGTTTTCTGAGGGTTGTCGCCATTTTTCTTCGTTCTGAGCTTTCTTACAGTGAAATGGAATTTGTGGATCAACCAGTTCTTGTGATAATTATCTCCGTTTTTTTCCGACCAGGTGGTTTTTCGCATCTTTTGACTTCAAAGTATGCATACTGCTTTAAAGAAGAAAGACGAATCTGTTGTAAAATAGAGAAGATTAGTGTAAGAGCATGCGTACAAATTTTGCTTTGTCCATTTCTTATTCTCTTCCGCGTGCAAACTAAAACGAGGTTTAAAAAATCGAGTTATGTACAACACTCACTCTACTGAGTTTTGGCAGAGCTTTGATCTCATTTGCCCATCAAAAGGGTTCACGGAGGGTCTGACCGGCAGCCCCTCTTTTGTCAAATACACTGTACTTTTGTTGTTGCAAGCATCACCCATTGTCCTTAGGGATTATTTGGTGGTGGGGAATGAATTCTTTTAGGCAGATCTATTGTTGAATTGCAGTCTACCATTTGGCCGTAGACCATTGGGTACTGTTACTATAGGCCAACTAACTATTTTACCATTGCATTGTCATGTTTCTCTGCTGACGAAAACGATTTTTTTTAAATTAAAACGTTTTGGACAGGCTCTTTATTTAGAAAGTCCTTGTTATCCGACCCAATTCACAAGCAAGCGACAGCATCATAAGTAACGATGCAACTACTGTTTCTATGCGTAACCATTTAAAAAAGAAAGATGAGTAGGGGTGTGAGAGGAGGACAGGGACATGTCACCTGACGAGGGTAAGTACTCCATGTTATATTACAGGCAGTTGTGAGCTATTGCCTGCATCCCTCAGTACCTCTGATAACTCTATAATCTGGAGATTTTCCATTAGAATATGCAGCAAAAATGACAGATCCACCCATAACGGGAATGGGGGATACATACAAGCAACTGCTCGTGGCTCCTGTTGGTGGTGGTTATTTAGAGGACAGTGCTTCCACCTCGCGGTGATTTCGCACTATGGGGGATGGGGGTCCTATTTCTTAACTATGCACTGGAAGAACCACCAGACTGATGGCTGCAGTAAGATGGCCAGTGCGGACAGACAGTTTAATGTGAATAATCCTTGGCCACACCAGGATTCGAACCAGCAACATTCCATCTGCTAGTCCGCAGCTCTACCAACGGAGCTAACCAGACTCCTGTTAGAGACGCTTTAAACATTTATCAGGGCTGGAGGGAGGGGGAGGGTCGGCCAGTCATTTCTTCACTGAAATACGCATTCTGTCCCAAGACACACATACAAGTCTCGTTATACAGCTTAAAGTGTAGCTTTTGGATAAGAAACTACCATTCTAGATTGCCAATTTTTAAGTCTTAGGTATGACTCGGCCGGGATGCGGACCCCCGACCTCCCGCCTCGGAAGCGGACGCCTTAACCACTAGACCACCGAGGCGGTCTGCAGCAATATTAAAAGCGAGAAAGTCGCACTTTATCAATATCTATCGGATGTAAGTCTTTGGCCAGCATGGGATCGGTTTGTGCGAAGAAAAAGAAAAATTTTAACAATGGACACGCGAGAACTATAGTCAGTGTGTTCGAGGAGGATTTTGAAAACCTCATGCAATAATGGCAGCTTGTGGCTTCGAAAATCCTTCTTCTGAAAAAGGCAGCCATTCCATCAAGTAAACCTCATGCTTTGGCTGTGTCTGCTGTGACTGTCGACCAACCGACATCAGGACCAGCGAAGAAAACAAGAAAAAACTGAGCTTTGCTAGCCATGAAACTTCAAATTGCAAGAGAGGTATGTTGTTACTGTTAGATTTCATTTTTTTCGTATTCATATGGAGCCGGTCACTCCGTGATTGTGGCGAAGAAAAATACAGAATAAACTGAAATAATCACATCGTTGATACTGACAAGATTTCTTTGCATAAATTTTTTTAGAGGATATTAAGTTAGATAAGGTTATGGTGACTGTTACTGCTTGGTGGTAGTGACTGGGCGTGGCCTCATAAACTACTGACTATAGTCCAAGTCAAACGCTGCTGGGA
Source organism: Lanistes nyassanus (assembly GCA_004794575.1). Classification (NCBI taxonomy): domain Eukaryota; kingdom Metazoa; phylum Mollusca; class Gastropoda; order Architaenioglossa; family Ampullariidae; genus Lanistes; species Lanistes nyassanus. The sequence continues at coordinate 21,033 of SMGT01005402.1, forward strand.
GGAGCAGGACCTAAGTGATATAAAAATAATGTACATTTTAATGATTATGACAAAAAGAATACTGAGAAGAAATGAAATATAGTCTCAAATTCCAGCAATGCATTCCACATATATACTATAAATTTAAAATTTACACTTAAAAATTGAATATACATCATTACATGTATATTCATTCAAGTTTTAGTTGGCAAGAGGAGAACTGAAACTGACCATGCACTGTCACTGCTGAATACTGTGTGGGGTTTTCTTTGTGTGTGTGTGCTTGTGGAATATATTGAACAGAGCTGTTTATCAGTCTAAAGGCCAACCTGTTGTCTTAGTGTGGCAAATTTGTAATCACTAATCTCACAAAGAAACCATTAGCAACATGGTATTCATTTGCAAAATTGTGAACAGCTTGTGTGACAGGTGTTGCAGCCTGAAAAATGACAAGACATAAAGGTCTATTCTGTGGTTTGAAGACTTTTAAATTTATATGACCATAGTCAATCATCATTTGAGGAGCAGCAGCCAAGAAAAAAAATCCTGTCATGTCCAGTGTAGACTATTCACAAAACTTTGAGACTTTTTCTGAAAAAAATGGCTTACATGGAAAGATAAACAGCTCTCTCTCTCTCTCTCTTGCTCTGTTTGTGTGTGTGTGTATGTGTGTAATATGCCCAATAGGAAACATGGATCTAAGCTGTAAAGTGTACAGTTCAAATTACAAAACTGTTTCCTTTGCCATTCCTACTAATTACTATCATGTTTCACATCCCTTATGTTCTACAGCATTCTGCCAGTGTATTTATAATTGAAGCATGCACATTTGTTTTCAAAACATCAGTTCCTATTCTGCCTTTTACTTTTTTTTAACATAAGGAACAGTTGTCTATTTTTCATCATGGAACTGTTAGTGGCAATACATTCATTGCCAGTGTTGATTTAATGCATGTCCACAGCATCCTGCCTTTGTACACTCCACTGACATTCAGATGTAATGTTCTGCAGGTTGAGACTCGCTGCAATGCACTATAATGAAAACAGTGAAAAAGGCCAGGCAAAGATGGTCACAGGAGAACCCCGGTGTCACATATTCTACTCAACAAAGGTGAGACCTGTTGTCACAAAACAGACCATTAGTAAGTCTGCATCGTCTATTTCCAAAACTGCAAAATCATTAGCATATACCTCATACCAGGTATGGGTTTCAAAAGTAAAAACTTTTCAGTAAAAAAAATTTGCACTATGTTTTTATAAGATTTATTAAGATTCTCAACATAATCACATTTGATGCATTTCTTTCCCTCTGTGACTCTACTTGTTGGTTACCCCTACTCTTTTCTCAGAATTTCAGGATTTTATTTTTTTGGATGGTAGGGGTGGGGGGGGGGGGGGGGGGGGGGAAATTCAATGATTACACTTTACAACGTAATGCAATACAAAAGTTTAAAAATAATTGGCACACACACACACACACACACATACACCCTGTTGTAGAAATTCTTTAGTGTTTATCCTTAAACAAATTGTCTTGTGCACAAACAATCCTGTTTAGCTGTATCCGTGCAGGTGTAATTAAAGGCAAGAAATGTGCAATTTGTGAAGAACTGCTTTATTTCAGTACATAGCACATAAATTTCAGTCAACAGGAAAACCCTTTTATGTGTTTATTTCTACTAACTGCCACACCTCATTCTAATGTATAGGTTTGCTTGATTTGTTTTAGATTATGCTACCAATTTACAAGGAGCTTTGCTCAGGATGTACAAAGAAAGTCCAAGCAGACTACCCCACAGTACTGACAGTACCAAACAGCTGTGTGCTGCACAGAAAATTTGAAATATGTATTACTGTAGATTGTCTAATATGGCTTGTTTCTTTTAGAATGTTTCTCTTTTGTGGATTCATGTTCATGCGTAAGTGTAAATTCCTCCCTCCCTCCCCCCCCCCACTTGCCCCAAATGGCTGTAAGGATCCATTAGACTCCTGAGGTTTCATGGAACTAAACATTTTTCTACAGTTGGTGTCAGGGCTTTAAAGATCCTTCCTTTTCCGCCACCAGCACAAGTGATTCTGCCTTTTAAAAAAATCCACTGCTAAAATAATCAAGGTTTTCAAAACAATATTTCCCCACTCTGTTTTTAATGCAGTGAAGAACCTATATATACTATTAAAAATACTATTTCTATGTGTAGTGTGCATTTAAAAAAAACTATCATTATACAATCCATTGCTAATTATGTATATGTGATGAAGCGGGTTCGCTTCGCTAACTTTCTCTCTCTCTCTCTCTCTTTCTTCCAACAGAGGGGCAGGCCTTTGTTACAGCTCGTTCTCCATACTTTATTGAGTTGCTGCCCAACACTGTCCGTCGGCCAGGGCTCACTCTTCTCGACCGGTCCGATCCCCCCCCCCCCCCCTTTTATAGAGCGACAATGAATGGGGGCGGGCCACAATGAAAGCATTGCCAGCAACAGCCCGAGCTAGCGGTTGAAATTAACGCGGGCAGTACATTTTGTGTTTGTTGCCCGCACAAAAGTATAGATAAAAAAATGAAGAATATATACAAAGAACATGGAAATACGTGATGAATAGAGTGCGCTTCGCTCTTCCTGTTAGTGTAAAGGACAGTTTAGTAGACTGAGGAGGAAATAGAGATAATTACGCTCAAATGCAGTTAAGCTAGCTAATTTGAATAGATACAGATAGGAAATTAGCCTACAATAGTACAAACTAACCTAATCTATAAAGATGGTTGTTAAGTTTACTATCTAAAGAAAGAGCATATCGAGTAGAATACGAAGATGTTAGTTGTTAATGTGTGTAGTTATTCTAAAAGAGTATAGAAGCGTTTAAAGAGAGTGAAGCTAGCACAGCACGTTTAAAAATGCCGCCGCACGTCAGTCACGTGACGCTGGCGGTATCCAGCCTGTAATCTGATACCGCCCGCTGTTAGCGGGTGGTGGCGAAACCGTCTCCGTGATGGCTGCGTCCATCACATATAATTGTAAAAAGGCTTTGATGTATGTGTCCCGGTCATGCAAACACTGCATATCTTGTGAATGTCTGTTAATAAACTCAGTATTTTTACAAGTCAGTTTCCTCTCTTTTTAAGCTTGGCTGTTTGAAGCCCTGTAGTGTGAATTGTTAATGCACTTTATTAATACTGCAAGATATATATATATATACATCACTTGGATCTTAAATCGAATCATTGTACCAAAACTTCAAACACATCCTACCAGATGAAACATTTTTGTCCAATAAAAATTCAATTGCTCATCTTCAGAATGTTTTTCAGCCAGCCCATTGTGATGCACCTGGAAGTATGCCACCCGTAAAACATCCACATTTAAACATACAGCTTCAAAGCTGGGGTGCAGGGTGATGCATTTGAATTTATGGCTGGTCTCCCTCTGCCCATCATGTATTCTTTCAAAGATTTTCTCATCTTCCTGACAACAGAAGCGGTTTTCTGGTGCCGATCCAAGTATGCAGCAACCACACAGACACCTGACAGAAAAAAACCCCCCGTGAAAGTGCACACCAGTCCAAAAGCAGGCAGCCACAACAGTACAATGTTTTATGTTCACAGTGTTGGTCTTTTGGTACTAGATAAGTTCACTGGCACCCCTGTTCAGCTTGCCAGAATGACAAATATAACTGCAAATGCTCAGCATAAGTGAATACAGTAACTTAACTCATTTTCCACACCAATGTCTAGTGTCTTCCCACAGAACTGCAGCTGAATGGGGTGTGTCATCAAAGTTGTATGCTATAAAAATGAATGCTGACCTCCAACTAAACCTAAGCTGATGGTTGCACAAGAACCAAAATGATCTTACATCAAATAACCTGTCAAAATAACACTAATTTTTAGTTCAACAAGCAGCATACCAACCTGTCAAATCTTTTTAACCTAATATTTGAAATAGTTTATATTTAATCAGGGTTGCTTCAAATCATTGAACTGCTATAAATGAACAATGAAGCTTTTTTTATTTTTTTTGCATCTTGAATGCATTTAACATACTAAATACGTGCAAAGGTTTGCTTTAAAATGATACATTACTGCAGAAAGTCTTTCAACTCTTTGTTGTTTTTGGTTGAACCATCTAACTGCTATAAGTGTTTTGACATTTCACGGCGTTATATAGATAGATCATAACAGGAAAATTATTGACAATTACTAGCAATTATGACAAAACATTCAGATAACGAAAACTCTGAACATATCACTTACCAGTAAGTTGTGTCTTCGTTGCGTTCTTTATCGCGATCGCTGACACAGTGACTGTGACTCTCACTGAGCTGCACAACACGTTTTCTATTTTTGTCAACCTCAACATGTATGGGTTTAAACCTTTTCCTGTGCCTTCAATTTCTTCATAATCCGACGAATCGCAAAATGATTCAGAGTTAGGCTCTGGTCCGGACTGAACAACAAACGTAGATCGTGTTTTCCGTAGTTCACGTCACTTCCGGCTGTCTGCTCCCTAGGTAAAGTTTTCGGCAATCTCCGGAGCCGGCCCGACCCGAAAGCTACACTTTAACGGAGGGTGAAGTCGACTGCCGAGGGTTTGAAGGGCGGGCCTCCGAACCTGAAAGCTTTTGTTCCACACCCGTGCGTTCCAGCACACTTCCTCAGTTCACCCAGCTGGGAACGGGTACCTGACCCATGGGCCAGAGAAGGTAAGGCAGAAAGAGAGAGGGAGGGAAGGAGATAGGCACTCCCCTGACAATGCTGGCCCACAGAACAACGGGATATTGCACCCCTAGGACCTGAAAGAGATAACGGGACAACCTTTACCTTTTTATTTAATTCAGTGAAATGTGTGAGGCCGATATAAGACGTTCTATTAGTCTTACAAATAGTTGGCAGTTAGTTTACTACTGCTCAATGCCACTGCAGGCGCTTCTGAGAACGCAGATGCAAATTAAATGTGAAGATGTTCAATTTTCACCATGTTCTGAAAAGCTGGGTAATCAAGATTGGCTCTAATGATGTCATTTCTTTCAAAATGCGTTTGAAGTTCATAAGAATTTTGTCTCTCTCTCTGGTGTTGGCGTAGGGCGGCAATAATGGAATAGGGATAACATGTGGCTGCGCCTTTGTCCTAAAATCATCTTTCCTGTTTTAGATTTTATTTGGACCTCAAATTCGCCATAAAGTTTTTCAGCTTTAGAACTGTAACTGATATGTACATTGTTAAAAAACACCCACCCAACCAACCAAAATAATTTTTCCCCAACGTGAAATCTGTGTACGAGCATTAAAATCTACCACAATAATGCTGTTCTGCTGGTAAGAGAAGAGGGGAAACAACTATGGCCGAAAATGTGTCAAAATGTGTAAATAGAATGCAAAACAAGACGCTAGTTTAAATTCTTAACTCACATTTTTTTCGTATTGAGGAAAATATGTTTTAAAAACAGCAGCTGTATACACTACACATGCCGGAATAAATACGATGATGATACTGGAAAAATACCATGATTATACTTTTTCATCACTCTAGCAAGAAACGTGGAAGAATTATGAAAGCTACTATATACAGACAGATAATCTTAATGCTCGACAGTCCAGAAGCTTCAGCCGCGCATTTGATTCAGATTATCTAAATGAAGATCAATCCTCTTTCTCTTCCTCTAAGAGGAGGAGAAACCAAACATTGTCTAATGGGAAGATGAACTTTCACCTGCTAGAGCTGCAAGATGCGGAAAAGGACAAGAGATGATAGTGGTAGCACAGAAGCAAGAAAATGTGAGCTTATGCAAAGAGGGAATGCGCACATATTTCGCATAAACGCGCATTTTCCAGGGGGTTTTGCGATGAGATTGCATGATATTGCATCAGTACTGTCTGTAACAATTCATTCCACGACATTTTCTCCCTCTCTACCCTTCTCCATACAATCACGACCCCTCGGTGGTCTAGTGGATGCATCCGCTTCCGACGCGAAAGGTCGGTGGTTCGTGCCTCGGTCGAGTCATACCTAAGACTTAAAAAATCGTGATATAGTAGCTGTTCCGCCAGACGCCTGGCACTATAAAGAACAAGGCGAAAATGGTCGCTGTGTCAAAAAAGATATCTGAAATGTTGCACGTCTCTGTCGTCATTTCAGCTCAGAATGTCTGAAACAACTAACCTCATAAAAATCGTGTTTGGAACACTCCAAAGCTAGCCCACTCACTCATTCCAGCAAAATACTGCTACCGCCGAGTCGAGAGGAGAATGTCTGAAAAACGACAAGGCAGAGGCACATTTTGCAGAGTCTGGATATTTTGTGTTTCATCCAACCTCAGAGCAGACCTTTTTACAGTGATTGACATTACCTTACATCTTACATTACCTTATTACAGTGATCGGAATGTTTGAGCTATCTCGTTTTTCTCCGTTTTCCATTTTGATGCCAGTTTGTTCCATTCAAATTCCTACTCATTTGGTCACAAACAAGATACACTTCTGAAATTTTGTATGCTGCAATATTTTGTCGCTCAGTGCCTGGTCTTCAAACAAACGTAACTCGAGGGAACATAATCTCCCGTTTAGTATGACTCTCCTACTGTTTAAGTTGCATTCGCGATGTAAGACTAGACAGCACTTCTGATTTCACAGACATATTAAAGTGCGTGGTGGAAGGAGCAGTAAACATTCCGACTGGTTAGAAAGAGAGTTTGTTAGTTTTGGTGTAAAAACAGGCAGACATAAGGCCCGGTATGCAAGGCAACCGAATAGCTGACTTATTCCTGTCATTGCCGATATTCAAGAAGTTCATTAAATTTCGCACGCACGAAAACTGAATAAGTGAATAATTGTGTCAGTCGTCCCAGTTACAAGTTTCGTCAAAACAGCGTTTTCAGAGACAGAAAGAAAACCTTTATTCGGGTATAAATTTAGTACAGTTTACATGCACAAGGGGACAGAAGGCGTCGGTTTTTATACCGTCATAAAGAGGGAGGGTGGCAAAGCTAATCTCCTGGCGAGGGGAGTGGGGCGTCGTTGGATGTTCTGCTTTCATTACCTTTTTGATGGACGCTTAATATGTTTATGTCTCTTTTATGAAGTGTTAAGGGTATGGTGTAAATCAATTCCTGGCGTATATATGAAGTGTTTGCATTTTATAGTCAATTGTTTGTTCATACTTAGTTCATTTGATTTCATTTCCCTCTCATCGCATCTGTTTACGGAGTCCAGCGTATTCCTGGGTTTTTGGGCGGAAAAGTGTGTACATGTACTATAATTCCTTTGATACTTTACCAACAGTGATGAACTACCTTTGTTATTGGTACACTCAAGTAGTTTTCGCAAACACACAACCAGCACAAACAGTACATTGTGTAGCAGTTGTTCATGCTGACTCTAAGGAGATTTTGCATACAGCCAACCTTATGCGAAAAGTTGAAATGCTATCTCCTGATAAAGATATATCTTTTTCTGCTATTAACAAAATGCTCGAGCTATACAGTCTGCATGAGCAATATTTTTATGCATTTTCATTTAGCCCACAGCACAGCGCTTTGCTTGCCGAAATTAAGCGTGCACCAGCATATCATACAATACTGCGGCTTCTTTTGTCTTTGTGTTACACTCACCCAGCTATTACTTATCAATCCTTATGACGGAATATCAAGCTGACAAACTTCGTCAGGTTAGATACATTTACAAAGTTTGTCTCACAAAAGCATTTTGAGAACAGTAAAATTAGTAGTTAAGCTTTGTTATTTGAATGTTAGTTTTAAATACTTTCAGATAGGTTTATTTTTTATGACTGCTAACACAGAAGTCATTCTGTGTTATTTACGTACAAATCCTGTATCGTTGTTGCTGTTGTTGAATTTGATAGAAGAGTGTTTCCAGCCGGAGGTGATTTCGCGGAAAAGAGTAGACTTGACGAAGGGAGTTTGTGGCTGTAGGGTTCTAGACTTCTAATAGCTAGGTGATGCCTTCCAGCTTGCTAGTTTTTCCAGCTGGTACTCTGCTGCTAGTAATAGCTTGCCTCGTTCGCGGTAGTGTGATGGCCAGGCGTGGTGTTGCCCTATTTCTTAATCTGTCTTGAACTTTTAGTTTCATTTTTATGTTCTATTTCTCTTTTGGTTCTCTATAATTTTGGGCGAAAGCTGCAGGCTTCAGCGAATCCTGACGATCTTCTGGCCAAATGTGCTTCCAATGACAAACTGAGGATCAGAGCAGGAATGCCAGCCATTCCAGAGATCATCCAAGAACGAAGATGGAGATGGCTTGAGCACCTACGTAGAATGCTCGCTAGCTTATTTGGCAAGGATATCTCTTAGCTGGACATCACAGGGAAAGAGAAACCATGGCAGACCAAAAGAAACGTGTCTTAGAGCGACAGATGCCATATCGGCAGCAGACAGACCGAAGAGGCCCTCCCTTGACTCGCCTCAAACACCAGGCGGTGCAGATAGGGGGAAAAAGTGAATTAATATTTTGATCTTGATTTTACTACTCTGCTGTGCACATGAATTCTCCTTATAGACCAGTGCATTTTCCATGATAGACTTTATAGGTCGAATAGTTTGGAACCTCTTTTAGAATTTTGTATTATTTAGGTATATTTGCAATGTTCTTGGGCATTTTCTACCAGAATTTTGAGTTCCATAATTATATAGTGCCACATCTTTTTAGAAAGGGTTCAGGGATGCTTTTAGATTTAGGGCAAAGTTGTAGTTGTACACAGCTTTTCAAAGGTCTTCCCTCTCCTGGTTAGTTTAGTTGCATTCTAGAAGGAGATGTGGAATCCTGAGTGTATCTATACAACTACAGCTCACTGGATCTCTGTGAATCAGATTATATTAATCTTATCTTTGTTAGTCAAGCTTTTTTTTAAGGTCTGTTGAAAATTATTCCATTCTTGTGTCCTTGTGTAATATTACGTGGGGCGGCACCGTGCAAGAGCATGTAGCATTATGTAGGGCCGGTCATCGGCACCACGAATACAAAAGTCCACACATATTTGGTTTGTAATCCAGTTTTTTTATTGGTCATATCCCGAACAACTGTCTCCATATCCCCAGCACTGTAACTCCGGCCATTCCATCCTCCAAAACGCACAAAAGCACCAAAGCCCAAAAAGCCAAAACGAACCCTTCTCCCTAGTCGTGCCAGCTTCTCCCTCTCTCGTGTCTGTTCCCACCAAGGTTTATATACCTGACTATTCACTATTAAATTCCCACGTTCTGTATGTGTAGTTGTGAGTGTGATTGGCATGTGGACAGTGCATGTGGGGGAACTACAGCTTCTGTGTTTATGGTTAACTGAGTGCACTGCAGTTCAATTCCCAGCCCTGTCAAATATCCCATATCCTCTCCTAAACTATACTCTAACAATACACCTGCTAGCATCTTTATAACCTACAAATAACACGCATATTGTTATACTTGGCTCCCTTCTTATACTCTTCTCCCCACACTTGATTCCTTCCTGTTTCAATGGCTCCTCTCTTTTACGGAAATGGGTATGTTCATTTGAAGACATTTCGGTGTGGACATGATTTTTCAAAAGATTTCTTACTATTTAATGCTGTCAACTTAAAGTATAGCTTTTGGATACGAAACTACTATTCACAAAATCGCATGATTTCAAATATTTTGTGAACGATTATGGTGTAAACCCGCTGATTTGCCATACCTGAATTGTAATCTATCGGTACTTAGATTTATTAATAAGTAGATTTTGCGTTTACAAGTAAAGTTCGAAACGATCGCCAAAAAAATAAATCTTAGGCAAAAGTCGGAAAACTGCCGTGCGTGACGTCAGCTACAGGAGTTCGACGGTTGCTTTTATTCCAGAGGCTTTAAACATGGTACAGCGTTGTGTAGTCGGAGGCTGCAGCAATATTAAAAGCGAGAAAGTGGCACTTCATCAATATCCATCGGATGTAAGTCTTTGGCGAGCATGGGATCGGTTTGTGCGAACAACAAGGAAAAATTGTAACAATGGACACGCGAGAACTATAGTCAGTGTGTTCGAGGAGGATTTTGAAAACCTCATGCAATAACGGCAGCTTGGGGGTCAGTTTGTATTGCTGTGAATTCTTCTGTGAACAGAGGTGTGTAACAAGATAGCTGGGCTGCTATGCTCGCGTCTTTGGGTGTGTTAACTCTTATTCCTGTCGTGTAGATGGTCGGGTCACGCGAGCCGTCGGTTTTTATCTGAGAATGTTGAGTCTTTGTCCGAATTCTGTTAGTATTTTGTTGAGGTGCGTTTCTTTGTTGTTCTTGGCGAGGTCCGTGTCGACCTTTGGTGGTTGTAATGTCCGTGAGCGAATTTGTGACTCTGTATGTCAATAAGGAGGGTCACTGTTTCGACCCGTGCTGTGTTTTCTGTCTGCTGAGGATTTTTTTTTTGAATTGCTGGTTTGGATGTAGTTTAGACTGAGTGGTGTTTGTGCGTTTTAAAATTATTTTTTTAGTTTGACAGGATGATCTGCGGGTAAATATCGTGTCTTGTATTAGAATTCACTGCCTTCTCCTTAACTATTAGTTCTATGGGGTTTTGCTCTTTCTGACAGAACTGATAGACTTGGAGTGCATTTAGGGACTCCTGGTACTTGTGTGATTGCCCTAGCCCGTACAGACTGGAGTTTTGTTGGATATGACTTGACAGCAGTTTTAACTTTACAGGAACGTTATTTTTATAATATGTAGATATAACCCGCTGAATTGGCTACTTATGTACTGATCAGTTTTTCAGGAGGATACAAGAATGATGCCATTGTAACATGCGATTGCACTATATCGAAAGATTCCGTTGTACAGGTATAATATACTTGTGTATAATTATTATGTAGTTTATATAACATATAATATATTCGTGTTACATTTTGTGACAATAACTAGTACATGGTATAAATATGCCTTTCTAAAGAGCACCTCACAGAACATAACATTATTGTAAGGACATGATAAACATATTTAGAGAAAAAAAGTAGATTCCGTTCTGCAATCAAAGAATTTTCTTGAGCACGAGTGTAATTTAAGAGCGTTTTTTTATTTTAAAAAACATATAGAGTATCTTGTATAATTTCTGTTTTAAGCAGCTGGTACACCGTCTTCCCGACTAATCAACTGTTCTCGAACAGAGTGACTGGTTAGTACAGTTGTATGCCTTTAAAAATAACTGACACTGTGATGATTCATTTAGAATAAAGGTTAATTTTATAAAAGTTCTCGATGAAAAGTGGGCTTAGTCTGAGGGTACATCGGTGGGAATATCTTCATTCTTGATTTGAACTTTTCACATTGGTGTTGAGCCATCAAGGGAGTCAACTTGTACTAGCAACGGGATGGAAGAGAACTTTTAGTGTTAGCCTCCCTTACAGGCATTTCACACATGGCGATGGTCACCCTTTGCACATAACAACAACAAAAAAAAAGCTAAAACTATACTACACATTAAACGAGCTGTACCTATATGTAAAATTTGACAGAAAACTAAGATACTGCAAAATAAGATATAATCTGCAGACCAAACTTTTTGGATCAACTGCATGTCTTATGCTCATCGGAGACTGTTCACATAAAAATTTAGACCTAGAGAACATATTTAGTAGTGTTGTATGTTTGACAATTCTCCCAGCTGGGGGAGTATTTTTCAAACATCTTTGTGTCAGTTACTAGGTAGTACCTCCCCCATTTTGTGTAAATGTTTGTATGGCATGGCGTAAAGATGCCCAGTTTATAGGTGTCTTTGTCAAACTGGTTCACCCTAATCACTTCAATGGCATTGCAATTCCTTAATAACATAATGAAAGCTTAACAGAAAGGAATAAGTTCCTTGACTTTTTCCATGCATGAAAAACGAATAACTTATTTTTCCTCGTTATTCGATAACAGTTAAGATATTCGATCGTCCCAGGAGCGAATAGCTTATTCCAAGTTCGCCAAAACAGCGATTTCAGAGACAGAAAAAAATGATTCGATATTCGGGAATAAATTTAATACCGTTTACATGCACCCGGGGACCTAGATGAAGAAGCAGAAAAGCCATACAACGCCATTCTGCTGGACCAGGACGCAGAGAGGCCGAGATATCACAAGAGAGAGAGAGAGAGAGATCATAACGAATAGAGGCCGTACGCTCAAAGACAATGCAAAAAGCTGTGCGTTGGCAATGACGCGGAAACCTCATAGCTCTACTCTTGCCAGTCACAAGACTGGATCCGCGGCCGTATTTTTCCTGTTTGTAAGAATGTGTCAGCTCTCCTCGGGGTGAGAGACGTGATCTGTTCACCACTGCGATACACCACGCAGTTTGTATTTAGAACGACACAACGTGGTCGCGCTGGCCAACCCACCAAACAACAACCGCTGCTGCACTGGTGAAGTAAGCGGGTAGAAATACTAGATCTTCTTGGACTCGGGATGTGAAGTGCCGGCAATCGTTGCACGCTATCTAGTGAGGCCCAAGGACGTGATTCACAAGAAAGTCCTCGTCTCGTACGACAACGCCAGCGTCAAAGTGCTGCCAGTGGTCATCATCAAAGTTAGGTCGAAGTTCTTCACAGGCAGAACAGAAGTGGTTTGTATGAAAAAACCCTTCACACCCCTCATTCTAGAAGGGAGGTTTCTCCTACACCAACACCTTCAGCGAGGGAGGGATTGCAGGGAAAAATGGGATCCTGGAGATGCTACAAGGACACCCACAGCCACAGGCAGGGACAGTTCCAAGAAGAAAAGGGACATCCCAACCCAGACAGACAGGAAATCTGGCAACACACGTAATGTCAAAACTGTTTGAGTAGACAGCGCAGATGCTACTGAAGGTGGAAACTGACGTCACCGCCCTACCGAGGAACAGGGAAGAACTGCTGCCACAACTGCAGAAGTCATTAGGCAATGTAAAGGATATGTTCCTTTGTAACCCCCACCCACTTGTACTGTCTATGGCCATTGTAATGGATATGCCTTGTCCCCTGACCCGATGGCGGGTAAGGGAGAGAAGGCTTTAAGTATTGTTGCCACCCTCAGTCTTTTAGCACTCGGCAAAGGAAGTGTTGCTAGAGTCTGTCCCAGACGAGCCCTTCGTAAATTGAAAACTAAAACTGTAATGTATGCGCAGTCCGGTCTTTCCCTGGGAAAGGATGAGACTGCCTGGAGATGTATGGGAGGTATGGGTGGTCAGTCACTCGGGCAAGTTACCTGAGTAAACTGAGTAGCGTAGTTGTATTTAATGAGTTGTAGGGAAAGAGGACTTCACTTGTCCATGGAGCTAAAGTACGACCTACGAAAGTCCGTCCTGTTGCTGAACAGTGACAAAGTTTTGGAGCTGAAGAAAGTCGACTTGACCGTATAGCTGCAGTGTCAGCTGGGAGAGTTTGTACTGTTAGCAAACAAAGTCACCACATTGCCGGAAACGGAGCCATGACTTTTTAAAACCATAAACCTCGTGTCTACGACTGGGTGACTGTTGTGACCAGCGGGGTGTGTAGGTGGAAGAACCCTCCAGGTGAGAGCTTGCTGTCCGACATAAGTTGACTGTACCCCAACTGCGTTAAACAACTGCAGTCGTTACTCCACCTGAGAAACTATTTATAGTCACTCCCTGTGTTTAACTTAACAAGAAAAAACTCGGCCAGAATTCTGCTCATGTTCTGTGTACGTAACCAGAAGAAACTGTGTGACTGTGTATAGAGGATTGCGAAGGACCGATGACAGAGGACCTATAGAGATGTACACTTCAGCTAAGTCTCAATCTTTATTTTCTCTTTTTTATATTTTTCTAACTTTTGTTCTCATTCCCATATATTACGTCGTCTTTGCTGTATGAATAATATCCTCATTTATTGGCAACACAGACGCCTTCGTGTCTTAGTCAAGTGAATTTCGGATGAGCACGCTGCCGTTGCGTAAGGATGTCTTCTATCCTAAAGTGTGTGTTCAGTCAATGTCTCTGTGCAGTAGATAATTCAGATCTGTGACAAAGCGTTGGTGACAGGCAGAATACAGGAGCTTGAAAGAGGAACTGATTATCGAGACAAATAAATGTCTGACAAAGAAATGTCTGCAGCAAGATATAACTTAGGTATGGTCTTCTAGAGGACACTGGGCTTGGAGAAGGAAATAGCCAAGCTTCGCACGGAGAGATCAAGCTATGTGCAAGCCGACGTTTTTAGTCGATCCCTCTTCGACAAACCCAATTCCACTGATGTGTAGGGAGTAAAATCCCGGGGAGAGGGGAAGCGACTGATGGATAGAAACGTTTACTGTAAATAGTTGTGAATAGATGGAATTGCACTATTCTGTATTCTGTATATTTGAAAACTGTTATGTTGCTTTTGATATTAGTGTCAACTTCGCCACTTTCCTGCGATGTCCTGGAACTTATCCTTTAGCAGGGTGAATGCAGTGACAGAAAGAAGAAATTTACCCTAGTTCAGTCGCACCACAACAAGTAGTGAGGAAGTCTTCGCGTGTTGCATGTGAATATAACATCGTACATTAATATCAAAACTTCAACTATGTACAGGATATATTATTCTTTACCTTTTTTTCTTTTTCCCTAATTCAGCTGCACCAAGCATGTTCTTCGCATGCTGCATGTAATAATATGTTACATTAGAATTAAATTCAGATATGTACAAGGTACATTATTGTTTACCTATGGCATTTTCTTTTTAAAAGCTAGCACATTGTCACATGATTTATTCAGTTTATGTACACTGAAATCCCAGTTCTCCTAGATATATCCTAGTAGAATATTTGGAACACATTTTATTATTACTGTTGCTAATAAGCAGCATTTGTTTTGGGTTGTTGTTCCAGTCTGGCTTCTTGGAGTAAATTTCACTTGCCCTGCAATATTCATGGATGGAAATAATATTGTAAGCTGCATTATCAACATGACAGCTGTCAGGGAGGCGAAGTGCTTACCACAGCCAGTGACGTTTCATCGCACAACAAATTCTTCCTCGTCCATACTCTGCTCCGTAAGACAAGCCTTTAATTCGTCAACCTGCAGTCCTGTTTCAGCTTCAGATGAAAACACTTGTTGGTGTAACGGGCATTCTGGGGACATTTTTGAATACAAGTTTGTTTACAAAGCTGACCAAACCAAGGATGTTAGTGCACAGCTGGAATGCAATATCTGTTCCTTCAGAGATCACCCCCTAGATGTGACCAGCACCGAGAGCTGCAGGAACATGACCTTTGGTTAGTATGGACTAATGTTAAAACTTGTCAAAATCTGTACCTCTGAGCTCTTTAATTCCTTATTCTCCTACCATGAACACATGCGAAGAGGATAACCGATGTAGATAAACGACACCAATCCAACGATGATAAAGCTGCAGACATAAATGATGGGCATTCCTATAGGTGGAGCACCCTCCCCAGTCCATTATCTCTCTGCAGCACAAACAAAAGGGAGGATAGAAAAAACACAGGAAAAAGAAATAGAATTGGATACAAATCCTGCCATCACTATAATTGAGCCTTTAAACCTGCAACCTCCTCCGTGATTCAGACAGGATTTACTGAATACATCTACTTGCTTTTTTCAGTAGGCTTGGCTAGCTATAGTTTGAATTCAGATTATATGGTGACATAACTGTAATATTATTGCACAGTTAGCTGTAGGCTGCTTCAGCTACCAGTAGATATCCAAGTTGAACTATTTGACAGAACTATAGTGCCAATACTAGCAAATGGCTGTGAAATCTGGGCACCGGCAATAAACGATCTAGCCCTAAAACTACAGCTGAAATTCTATAAGCTAATACTAAAACTAAAGAAAGCAACACCCACTAACATGGTCCTTGGAGAACTAGGTCGTTCCCCCATTAACGTTCAAATTAAAAGTAGGATGATTTGTTTTTGGTTTAAATTAGTCAATGTTATGAATCACAAAAAACTATCTAGTATTTTATATAGAGCAATACTAAGGCTACATGAGAATGGGACCCTCCATTCAACCTAAATACAAGCAGTAAAATCAACATTGCAAGCCACTGGACTAAATGGTTTTTGGACCAATCAAAATAATCTCCCCTACTCATGTGAATGTTTCAAGCAGAAAGTTGATAGAAGGTTACATGATCAGTTTATTCAAAGTTGGTCAGAAGATATAGATACAAAAGTCATCTATAAGAACTACAGAATTATTAAAACGTCCTTCACTTTTGAAAACTACATAAAAATATTGCCCCCAAATCACTACACACCGCTTCTTAACTTCCGACTCTTGAACCACAACTTCCCAGTCCAAACGCACAGAATACAGAGAATACCCAGAGAAGAAAGAATCTGTCATCTTTGTAACAGTAATAGGTTTTTAGTTCGTTTGCTTATCAAAGTGAATTTCTGCTCACCTTTTTATTGCTTTATTGTACTGTTGCTTATGTCTTGTCTTCATACCCTATTGTAGGTGAAGGAAGAAAAAAAAAATTCTGGAAAATTCTGGTTCGGATAGTTATCTCTCCTGGGGTATCCTAGTACACTGCTTTCAGAAGTTTGTCAAAGTTTACTAAATTCTTTTACTATACTACTAGTTTTTAGACCGTTTTGTACTGCATTCGAAGGTTGACTTACGGTAAAGTTTCCCGCAATAACCTTATAATGTTCATATATTTCACAATGACAGCGATGAAACGAGACATGAAGCTAGCTGTACCTCCACTTTGAATCCAGTCACATGTTGCTTGTTATTGCCACACAATGATAATAACGTTAACATTCTCACTATGAACAAACTTACATATAACCCTTTTCACGGAGGACGCATGCGCGAAGACGTTTGCTATACGTAAAACTTTACTTTGATTAGTTCTAACCAATAGTTGGTTGTATGTGATGTTGCACGGCTTTGTACTGAACTTTGAGAAGAACACAATAATGCCCCCGTTCAAGGGAAGTTTTTTTTTTTTGTATTTACTCGTACTATAAGACGGACAAGTAACCATTTGGCCTAGCAAAAAAACAACAACAACAACAAAACCCAACAACAACTGAATGGTTGTGTCACAACTTGGGAGATTTCTTTTTGCTCTTGACGGGTCGTCTGCTCTGCTCGCTCTCAGGACCACCGTCAACAGGGTGACATATGCGTAGGTGGAGCTATCACTGTACTACTAAAGTTAATTAATATGATTTCTTAATCATATGGCCGAGCTCCCACCACCTACAGTCTCCCATAAAGAACAACAAAAGACTGTAATACAGTGAACACAAAAAAGAAGAATGTATTGTTGATAGGAACAGCGAGTATTTACAATCAAGACAATATATGCTACAACTCGTTTCAACTCTAGGGGTCCCGCAATTTCCTTCTGTTTGAGCTAGGTCTACTATAACATCTAATACCAACCTACATCACCCGCCTCGCCATTAAACATAATGACAAAACCACGTACCTTAATCCCGCCTTTGCATACGAGAAAAAGAATGACCACGTGATACACAACACTCACAGAACACAACACTCGTTCCCGAATGCTTCTTACAGTCCGCACGACAGTCTGTACGTTGGAGCGCCCCTTCCTTGGATATATTCCAGTAGATACCCTGAAGACCTCTCGAACACCTCCACGTAACAGCAGACTTCGATGCCGACGATCATACACGCCACAGAGGATATGACATTTTCCAAAGGCTGACACACAGCCCCTTGAGCTCACCCAAAGAGCTCGGTTACAGACAGGCTCCTTGTAAGGCTGGACCTTCGCCCCCTGCTTCAGACGGTTGTCTTATCCGCGGTCTTCGGTCTCCCTCCTTTACGTTCTGCAGTCCTCCCGCCCGGTCAACGTAGAGGTTTCCCACAGCAGACGAGCACGTGCTGCTAGAGTCTCACGCCAGTCTGGAAGGATCACACACCTTCGCAGAGTCCCTTGCGTTATGCAACAGGTCTACTCAAGCCACGTGCTGTCGCCACACGTCTAGCAGAACGAGACACCTCAATTCTGCAGCTGAATCCTTCAGCCTTCAGCAGAGTTGTACCACAAGACACGTACGTCTCACCACAGCAGCTCTTCATCACAGGAGTTCAGGCTAACAATGCCCACGCTGTAGATTTCGCTGAAGATGTCCTCTCACAGGATACTTGGGTAGAAGACGTTCTCTCACAGGATGTTTTGGCGTAAGATAATTCGACTGTCTAAACCAGTCCTTTTATTCTCACTTTCGTCCATAGATTCTTTCATTCACACGCACGTGGTCAGCAAGGCGGTTACATGTATCAACCAATCAGGCCAGCGACAGCAGAAGCCACACCCCGTGTCAACTAGTAGAACACGCCCCTAAGTGGACACCTAGTGTGGACACAACTACCCCCTCCCCTTCCTGGTCGTTTACACCCATCGGCTACATCAAAGCCCTTGATGCTCGATACTACGCGTCACTGGATTCCTCCAGCTACGTAATCTTCCCCTGAACAAACTAAAGCACACCTGATCAGCCTGACACCTGCACTAATCCCACCCCAACTGTGCTCTAGGGTAAGTAACACCTTGCATCTTGCTTCTAGGGCCAGCACCCCCGATCATAAGTGTAAACAGGGACCGAACCTGGGCTGGTGATGACGTGAGCGGCTAGATGGCGGCTTGAACAAGGAATAATAGACCTTAATTAGGACCGGAGAGTCGAGGATGGATCACACCTGGAATCTCCTTGACCCACCAGACCCCAACACGTGACAGGTTGTTCGACTGAGAAATTCTTTGCGTGACGGCGACTCGTGTTTTGTGCGGGATTTTTAAACGAAAAAGTAAAACTGTGATTAAAGGGGAACCCTGAATAAAAATGTCTTCTGCTCTGTTAGCAGCTACAAGTTTGGTCGAAACGTCGAA
>SMGT01005403.1:0-35195 GCA_004794575.1 Lanistes nyassanus
CAAAATTAGTTTCAAAGGCTTCATGTTAATATCAGAAACCTTTGTTATTTCCAGGTGTTATTTTTATCTTCCATTGGAGGAAGAGATCCAAAAGACTGGGTATGACGATTCATGGCAACAGTGGTATCAAACCAGTTTACCAGACAATACAACTACTTTGGCCTGAAGGGTAAAAGAAGTTAAGAATTCCAGCTTCTGACCAAATCCATTTATGGTAAGCTTTGATATGTCAAATGGAAAATTGGCCAAGTAATCTGTCACAACTTGGGAGATTTCTTTTTGCTCTTGACGGGTCATCTGCTCTGCTCGCTCTCACGACCACCGTCAAGAGTGTGACATATGCGTAGGTGGAACAATCACTGTATTACTAACATTAATTAATATGATTTCTTAATCATATGGCCGAGCCCCCACCACCTACAGTCTCCCATAAAGAATAACAAAAGACTGTAATACAGTGAACACAAAAAAAGAAGAATGTATTGTTGATAGAAACAGCGAGTATTTACAATCAAGACAATGTGTTACAACTCGTTTCAACTCTAGGGCTCCCGCAATTTCCTTCTGTTTGAGCTAGGTCTACTATAACATCTAATACCAACCTACATCACCCGCCTCGCCATTAAACATAATGACAGAACTACGTACCTTAATCCCACCTTTGCATACGAGAAAAAGAATGACCACGTGATACACAACACTCACAGAACACAACACTCGTTCCCGAATGCTTCTTACAGTCCGCACGACAGTCTGTACGTTGGAGCGCTCCTTCCTTGGATATGTTCCAATAGATATCCTGAAGACTTCTCGAACACCTCCACGTAACAGCAGACTTCGATGCCGACGATCACACACGCCACAGAGGATATGACGTTTTTCCAAAGGCTGACACACAGCCCCTTGAGCTCACCCAAAGAGCTCAGTTACAGGCAGCCTCCTTGTAAGGCTGGACCTTCGCCCCCTGCTTCAGACGGTTGTCTTATCCGCGGTCTTCGGTCTCCCTCCTTTACGTTCTGCAGTCCTCTCCCGCCCGGTCAGCGTCGAGGTTACCCACAGCAGAGGAGCATGTGCAGCTAGAGTCTCACGCCAGTCTGGAAGGATCACACACCTTCGCAGAGTCCCTTGCGCTATGCAACTGGTCTACTCAAGCCACGTGCTGTCGCTGCTAGACTTCCACACGTCTAGCAGAACGAGACACCTCAAATCTGCAGCTGAATCCTTCAGCCTTCAGCAGAGTTGTACCACAAGACACGTACGTCTCACCACAGCAGCTCTTCTTTACAGGAGTTCAGGCTAACAATGCCCTCACTGTAGATTTGGCTGAAGATGTCCTCTCACAGGATACTTGGGTAGAAGATGTTCTCTCACAGGATGTTTGGGCAGAAGCTGCCCTCTCGCAGGATGTTTTGGGCAGAAGATATTTCGACTGTCTAAACCAGTCCTTTTATTCTCGACATTCGTCCGTAGATTCTTTCATTCACACGCAAGTGGTCAACAAGGCGGTTACATGTATCAACCAATCAGGTCAGAGACAGCAGAAGCCACACCCCATGTCAACTAGTAGAACACGCCCCTAAGTGGACACCTAGGGTGGACACAACTACCCCCTCCCCTTCCTGGTCGTTTACACCCATCGGCTACATCAAAGCCCTTGATGCTCGATACTACGCGTCACTGGATTCCTCCAGCTACATAATCTTCCCCTGAACAAACTAAAGCACACCTGGTCAGCCTGACACCTTCACTAATCCCACCCCAGCAGCCCCAGGGTAATTAACACCTTGCCCCTGGTTTCTAGGGCCAGCACCCCCGATCATAAGTGTGAACAGGGACCGAAACTGGGCTGGTGATGACGTGAGCGGCTAGATGGAGGCTTGAACAAGGAATAATAGACCTTAATTAGGGCCTGAGAGTCGAAGATGGATCACACCTGGAATCTATGGTGCAATCTCCTTGACCCACCAGACCCCAACACGTGACATAATCTATTAGATCTAATGTGAATTTGCAAAAAAAAAAAAAAGTACCAGTACATTGGTACAACTCTTCTAGTTGTAAACCTTTTTGAACGCTCAAAATGTTAATTTTTTATACTTTAATTGTCTTAATTCAAAACTGATCATTTATAAGGATAACTTAGTAAGAAAAAATATTTAATAAAACATTTTAATATCATCTGAAGAGAAACAAAGTAACCGTGGGATCGAGGTTATACAGGCGATCGTCAAGGGCGCAAACTGTTGGGAGTTTCCTCATTTTAGCAGAGTTCTTCAGAAACTTAATTACTGTTTTCCCCACCCCCACCCCCAAAAAGATTTCCTGGAAGGGGGGGGAGACAACAATAGCGACAAAAATTTGTCAGCTTTATCACGGTCAGTTTATCATCCCATTCAGCACAAGTTTTTTCAAATTGTCCAGTTGTCAAATGATTGAACCATTCACTTGATCTGTACTCTGCGCCATCATGGCAGAGAGAAGTGAACACTGAAGAAATTTGTTTAAAGACCTAATGAAACTAACCTGGCATGAACATGATGATAATGGACATATATCTACACCATCTGAAAAAAATCCTAGAACATTAATTTTGGAGGGAGAGGGTTCTGCTCTCTTTGCAGATGCATATAGTTTCATAATAAGGTTGTCTTTTGATACCATTGTAAACTCATGGGGACAGATTTTGGCACGACTGTAATAAATGCTGCTTGCAGTCTACCACAAGTGCAGTAATCTACATATTTTGAAAGATAACTTTTATGAATCTAAAGGTGACATTTATGCATAGTTTTATTTTTTTCAGTGAGGTTGACCTTAAAAGAGCTGGCTTTTCCAATTTAAATAATGGCCATGCATCAAAGTAAGAATTTTGTATGGGTAACTCCTACAAAACCTAAAGCAGCCTTATTGTCTTGAATATGTTATATTGCACTTGTTATATAACACCTCAGTGATTTCTTATGTTTGTTGCAGAGAGTGCCAGAAAGCTGTACCCTGACATCATAGACAGCTGATCAGTAGTTCTGCTTAGGGATTTTCTGGGGTGTGGGGTGGGCATGATTACGGGCTGGCTTAATGTGGCCCTTCTAAGTTTCCCTTAGTTGCAGCGACGGCCTGCACAGTTTTCAGCCTTTTATTAAAAAAAAGATGGACCATAAAAATGTATCAGTATATATTTTTGAACTGCATTCCAAACAATGGGATAAGTTAGTTTTGCAATAAACTAGTATTTGGCTTAATGTGGCCCTTCTAAGTTTCCCTTTAGGAGATTTTGCGGACAACCATTACTCTGTTACATTAAATATTTGTATATTCACAGTTTATTTGAGAATTGTTCTGTTTGATGCTTTTATACTTGTGCAGTCCTAATATGGCCATCCTAGTCGATTGAAGCCTTTGAGCTCTAACATTCAACAGTCATCTAGTCATAATTGAAAACTTGCTTTTGTTTTGTATTTCAATCTGGTTTTTAAGCCAAAGTTTTGTACAAATTCAACTGCAATGTCGAGCGATGTGCTGCATAGTTTTCAGCCTTTTATTTAAAAAAAATGATGGACCATACAAATGTATCAGTATATATTTTTGAACTGCATTCCAAACAATGGAATAAAAGAGTTTTGCAATAAACTAGTATTTCTGTGTGTGTGTGTGTGTGTGTGAGAGAGAGAGAGAGAACATTTGCAGGGAACGCTAAGAAATATGGAAGCTTGAAAGGGTGGTGGTGTGCACTGGGGTAAGTGGGATGCATGAGGGAAGCCTGTATTGAGCCCATATATAATATATTCAGCCTATCTAGGTCTTACATGCCACTCACATCCTCCCGATACAGAGCCTATATAGAATACCAATGTGGGGCTGATGCCCATCCCATATTTATCGCCTATCTGGGGCTTACATGCCCCCCACATCCTCCCGATATCGATGCCCATATAGGATCTCACATAGGGCCGACCCTAATCCCATTTTCATTGCCTACGTAGGACTGATGTGCGCCACCTATATGCGCCCGACAAGGCCTGACACGTGTGCCCAACATCGGCCCTATATGAGTGTGCTATTAGGGTAGTATAGACAGAATAAACAGTCTTTATAGAATTACAATCATGTAGTTAACGATTTGATATATAATTAAAGAATTAATTCTATAAGCAAAAAATGGATTCTACAGTTTTAGAATTCATTCTATAATTATAGAATGAATTCTGTTAGTAAAGAATTGATTCTTTAGTTAAAGAATAAATAATAAAGAATAAATTCTAAACTTATAAAATACATTCTATAGTTATAGAATTCATTCTATAGTTATAGAATTCATTCTATAGTTATAGAATGCAATTCTTTCTAAACCATTCCCCTCTTGGTGACCCATATTACAATGGTTTAGTGAAAGAATTCATTCTGTACTTATAAAATTCATTCTATAATTATAGAATCCATTCTATAGTTAAATAATTCATTCTATAAGTGTAGAATGAATTCTAAGTAAAGATTTTATTCTATAGTTATACAATCAATTCTTTAAATATATAGTTATAGAATGCAGTTCTTTATAAACAGTGAGCATTATACCTATTCCCCTCTTGGCCCCCCATACTAAAGTCAAGTGCGTTTAGAGTGATTATTATAAAATCTGTTGATGTGTAGCTGCTATTTGTGTGCTTAAAGGGAGTCTAACCACCTAGGTACAAAGTTTTGCTGTTGGATACCGAGTTGCCTATACTTCTCTTAAAACGTATCACTCTAACCAAAGCGAGCGTTCTGCTACTACAAATTGATGGCAAAGATGCTTCAGACGCTCTTTTCCAAAGATTGCTGAGTGACGTGACGGAAAAACATGAGCTCGCGGGATTCTGGAAGTGACGGTTTAATACCAATAACAAAGAATGGAGGCAGGAAGGAATACGCACTATGATACTGGCAGTTCCAGTGATGAAGAAATTGAAAATAAAAAAGTATTTAGGCACATCAAAGTGCAGCCTTACCAATCTGAACTGCTGTCAGACTGCAGTTGGCCTCGGCTGCAGAATTGTCTGACACTGTGGCTGATCGCTCCTAAGTAACCGGGAATAGCCATGGTTTAAGGTCTAAATAAAAGGTTTTAAAGGTAGATCAAACATCAGAATGCACTTTCTGAATTATTTGATGCATATGACAAAAATTGACACTTGTGTATGTACATTTTAAAGATTTGTGTCAGTACTGTTCGTCTGCTCGTCTGCCGTGTATCACTCCATTTTGAAATCCGAAATAGCCATAATTCAACTGTTATAGCACGTATTAGAAGACTTTCATACCTAACTGTACATTTCAGGTATATTATGCATCGATTATTTATAACAGTTGATTTCTATATGGAATTATCCTTTGTGGCTGGGGCGGTTTTTCGGAAATGTAACTCACGGCACATGATAATATTTCAGTCACAATTCTTTACAAAGTGGGATCAAAAGTGTATATTTTTTGGCATATTATGCATCAAATGCTTATACAAATGCATTCTTTAAACTACCTTTCAAAACTTTTATTTAGACCTAGAACCGGGGCTTTTGGTGGCTATTCGTGGCTTCACGTGGCATTTCGGGGTTTCGTAGGACTCGTGGCTGATCAGTTGAACAATACAGACTGGTATAAGTTTTACTCTGTATGCCTCATCTTCGTGAATCATTCAATGCTTTTACTGTCTTTGGTACTTCGATTTTTAAAAATGTTTTATACGAATAATTTTTTTTATAGAACTTTCGAGTATCTTCAAGAAGGGTTGGATTAAAAAAAAACTTCAATAACAACACACTTTCATGTTTCAGTTAGCTTTGTATTTAAGCTTACATCATTAGTACCTGCTGTATTTTTCTGGATTTGTTCCATCGAGTCACGGTCACCAGATATAATTGACACAATATACATAACCTTAGTAATGTAATATTGTAGTAGCAATGTGTCTTATATAGGAAATGTTGGCCAGATGTTATGGATAGGTTCCACCTCATAAAGTATATGCTTGCAGCAACACACTGTGGAAAGTCTTTAAGAGCTGAAGTTTAAAGTTTCTTTTCCATGCATAGGTATGCATGTGACTACTGTGTTCCAATCCCTGTAGCTTCAGCCTCCGGGTATATGGATCCTTGATAAAGTGAAGGCGACAAATACATTGGTGCTTCATGGGTTGCACAAAGTCTTGCCGTGTCCTCTTTACAATATTTAACCAAAGTCTTCGGTAACGACTTTCTGCTGGTGGAAAACGCTGCATGCTAACGCCCCATTTGCTTCCCGAGTGGTTGCCACAGCCATATACAGCGCACGTGACCCATGCTTACTGCGACTTGGTAGCATTCCGGAAAACCCTTCAAAGCGAAATCGAGGCTCTCGTGGCATGTTTCTGCCAGTTAGGCAGGCGTTTTACAATTCGGTCGCCGATGAGGCGCGTTTGTGCTCTACAGGGGCTTTAGACACCAGCTGTAACTATTGGAAATGTCTTAAATAATAGTATCATAATCGTTACAGGTTTAGCACTGGTTAGACTCCCTTTAACTTCACATATTCTTTAAATGAACTTTGACAGGCAGTATATGTGTAGTATCCGTGTATACACTGTTAGGGACCCCTGAGCATTACTTGGCACTGAAATAAATCTCTTGCATAGTTTTTTTAATATAAAGAATTGGCATGGTATAATATAGAATTCATTCTATAGCTGCAGTATTCAATTGTATATAAAGAATGAATTTTTTAGCATTTTCTGCTTATAGTATAGATATAATAATCTCTGTATAGAATTACATTTGTTTAGTTAAAGAATTCATTCCATAATTATAGAATTCATTCTTTAACTAAAAACTTAATTCTATAATTAATTCTTTACTATAGAATCAGTTCTTTAGTTATAGAGTGCATTTTATAATTATAGAATACATTCTATCATTATAGAATTGATTCTATAGTTATATAATGCAATTTTTATGAACCACGAGCATTCCCATTCCCAGGTTAGCGCCCCATACGTTGCATCCTTCAATTTTATACAAAGAATGAAATGTATAACATTTTCTGCTCATAGTATGCATAGAATAAACTGTCTTAATAGAATTACATTGGTATAGTTATAGAATTCATTCTATAGTTAAAGAATTTATTCTATAATTATAGAATTAATTTTTTAGTTATAGAATTTATTATATTATTATAGAATCAATTCAATAGTTAAAGAATAAAATCTATAGTTATAAAATTAATTCTTTAGTCAGAGATTTCATTCTATACCAACAAAATTCAACGTATATACAATTCATTCTTTAGTTATAGAATTTATTCTATAGTTAAAGAATTACTTGTATAATCATAGAATTCATTAATGAATTAATTCTATCATCACTGAATTAATTCTATCATTATTGACTTAATTCTATCATTATAAAATTCATTTGATAGGTACTAAGGAATTTTACACATGGAAATTTGTGCCTGTTAAACCTTTTTCATGCTACACCTTTATAATTATTTTAAATTACTCCCATAACTCTCATGGCTTATTTAGGTTTTCATATATGTTCTTTTTACTTTAATGGCCATAGAGATTTTAAAACATAAAAGATGTTTTTGATTTTTTGCATAAGTTAAAACAAGACATATACTTTGTCCAGGAAACACACTGGAAAGTTGACATAGAGAATGTAATAGAGAAGAGCGACTGGGTGTTCACTAAAGCAGTCACCTATCTTGGAGTTCTGAGAAAATTTAGATTTATTCGCTAAAAATTGCTTTAATTTTACCTGCCCTTGTCATAGCTATCTCTGTGCCATTACTGAGGCGCTCAGCCATTACTTCAAACTGAGCGTTCAAGAGACAACCAGAAGTTTCAAGATATGTCGCAGTATTTGCAGAAGTGTGCGCTGCAACTGAAATATCAACAGGATTGAATTGAAGCCTATTCACGTAGAGAATCAATCAGGATCTCTGGTCTTGAAGAGGCCACAAATGAAAACCTAGAGGAAAAGATAATGAAAATCTTCCTCGACCGTGGAGCCGAAGTTAAGCCTGAAGATATCTCTGCAATGCATCGTACCAAGCCAAAGCGGTCACAGAGCTGTAGACAAGTTCTTGTCAAGTTCGTCTCATGTCGCAAATAAACGAGAAGTTATGACCAAAAAGAAGTCTTTGATGAATAAGCCTAACTACAAAAACAGTTCTTAAACGACGACATGACTTCGCTTGGCGCAAGACTCCTCAAATATTGTAAGGCCATACAGTGTGTGGACAAAGCCTGGTCAACTGATGGGAAAATATGGTGTCTTAACTCTTTGAGCCCACAGGGACCCGCAAAAAAAGAAACCGTTGAGGCCGTATAGATTTACACGTCTTGAAAAAGCTGCCAATTAAAAACTACCACACTCCCAGTAATATATTTAACATATTTAGAAAGATCTATTCTTCTGCATCACAACGGAAACAATACTTTAAGTTTAAAGTATTTAAAAATACTTACTATTTGGTCCCAAATGTAGTCACTTTTCGCACACACAAAATGTAACACGTGTAGCCGGAAGTAGACCTACACTTAAACCACGTTTGGCACGCCGAAACTGTTTCCGAAACTCATTTAGACAACGCAGGGGAGACAACCGATGATAGAGCTTTACAATGATACCAAGTTTTTACTTCCCTTATACCGTTGAACGCGTCGGGGAGATTTTAAAGTTGCCGCAATTTAGCTAGCTGTGCTGACGCAAGGGTCGGCAGGCTGCCGCAATTTAGCCGGAGCCAATGGGGTCAAAGAGTTAAGAAAGTACCTGTCGGGGGAGATACAGCAAACCGAGGCAGGCCTGTTTGTGTCGAATCTCCAGATGACATTTTTAAACTGGGGGAGGACAATACTGACTACGAAAAACGGCTGTCTGCTGTCGATCGCACAATTTGCTCAATTACCCCATAAGGTGGCCTAACAGGCAATAAAGCATGTCAGGCCACCCTATGGGGTAATCGAGCAAATTGTGTGATGGACAGCAGACGGCTTGATCCCTTCTCCAATACACCAAGATGTACTAAATACACAAAACTTTAAGGAGAACTTTGAATCATAACCGTTGGTTGAATGCTGCTGCAAATGTATTAATGAAACCCCAAGCATTACTAGCACACCACTTTCCCGCAGTGCCTTGTGCACTACCTGTCAACGCACGTGCGAAGCAAAGCACCAATAGTCCCCACCAGTAGACCTACAGTGGATGTTTGTGTTGTGGCACGCGGTGGCACTCGTGACAGCATGAGCTATCTTCAGGTGGAGATTTTCAAGGGGCATACCAAAGATGCTGTCCCCGCTGGCCTGTCGTTAATGAAACTCACTCAAGACAGTGTTATTTCGGTTGACCCAAGCTGTGGTAGTTGTGATGTAGGAAAGTACAAGGAAGGAACTGGTTTTTCTGGACTAATTCACAAGGATAGTATATATGATGGACAGTTCTCTACAGTCTCGGTGATATAAGACTGATGACTCAAGGTACTTTACATATTGTGGAGGGATCTGTTTACCTACTGAAATCCATAATAGATCTTTCAACGCTGGAAAGTTTGGAAATGGGGAGGGTGATGGAAATGTTTGTATACCCTCCAAACAAATAAAGTGTCTTTCTAGTAATGTTAAATCAATCGAAATAACGAAGAAATGCTCTTCGAACAGTACCACAAAAGAACTTGACCTTGATATGAGCGCACCTGGAAAGGACAACATGGACAATTTGGATACTTTGCTGAAATGTGACAAGTGTGTTCTAGCTGATATAGATGATTGCATATCAACCATGAACAACTTGCTGCCTCTAATAGTGAACAACTTGCTGCCTCTATAACAGTGAAAATAACTCAATAGGGATAGAAGATAAATCAGCAAAGATTGTGAATATGAATGTGAGTGCGAATGACACTTTAGATCTTCTACCTATGCAAACTCCCCACTTATCATGTCTTACAGTTAATGTCTGTGGAGTGAGATCAAAGCTATTATTCCCTGACCTTGTTCAACTAATAAGTAATTATGACATCATTTCTATATGTGAAAGCAAACTTGACAACATCGATAGAATTGACATCCCAGGTTACGTGTTGCTCTATAAAAATCGTACCAAGCGACCTCCTTGTTACATCCACTCCAGCAACAGGGTGTAACAATATTCGTAAGATAAAAAATTATTAAAAAAGCTACAAATAAACCTTGGTTCAAAAGGATATGCAAGCAAAAAAGACAAGACTACCTAAGAACCAAGAGGTATTCGAAACGCTCAAACGATCCAGATGCGGTAACACCCAGTGCACATGCTTGCCGGGTTTATATAAGAAGCAAGAAAGAAAAGAATTCAAGAATTTCCAGCATAACTATTTCAGCAAACTGAGACTTGTAAAACTTAAAGACCCCAGATCCTACTGGAATATTTTGAACAAAACTAATAACAGACATAATTATTGTAGCTATGTAGAGATACCCACAGTTACAGAATTCTATGAACATTTTAAAGGCATATCATCCAGTGTGCTCACCCTAGGCCCTGCTACAAATTCTCAAAATCACTTATGATGAGCTCAATAAACCAATAATGGAAAATGAGGTAGCGCTTTCTCTAAATAAATTAAAGCTTAGCAAATTTTTTAAGTTTGAAGGTAATAAAATGCTCAATTTATTTACATTATTGTTTAACTTAATATTTTCCACAGTGGACTTTCGGAACCGTAATTCCTATTTATAAAAACAAAGGTAAACGTTATGACCCTGATAACTATCGTGGGATAACTACACTGAGCTGTTTTGGAAAACTTTTTACTAGTGTACTAAATGAACGACTAAATACTTATCTTAATGACAGTAATCTGCTAGGTAAAGAACAGTCTGGTTTTTGTGCTGGTTATTAAATGCTAGATAACATATCCTCTATCCACTTTATTACCTAAGCAGAAGGAAATGAATTTACTGTGCCTTTGTTATGAAAAGGCATTCGATAAGATTGATAGAATATTTCTTTGGGTGAGGCTGCTAAACCATGGTATTGGAGGTAAAATATTATCATTAATACAGGATATATACAGCAAAGTCAAATCATGTGTTAGAATAAATCCACTCATGGTTGTAGGTGGTGACTGGAATGTTATACCCAATCTAAAACTAGATACTAGGAATTATGGAGGTCTGGTTAATCGACCCCATAGTAGAAAAATACTTTATGAAATTAGACAGATGTTGGAGCTAGGGGATGTGTGGCGAGAGATTTTCCAAATAAGAGAGGTACACTTTGCAAAGATTTAATACATTACACCAAGGTCATCTTGACTAATTTTGAATGTCATGGCTATTATTCCATATAAATGAGGCAAATATTATACCAGGATACCTTTCTGACCACTCAGTAGTTTCCCTTAGATTAAAAACTAATACAAAAGCAAATAGAGATAAACCTTTTTGGAAGTTCAATAATTCACTGCTTCATGGTGAAAAGTATATCAGATTGATAAAACAGTTAACTGACCAAGTCAAAATTCAGTAAACAGTGTCCATTTACAATCTGGAAAATATTAGTAAGATTCCAAATGAAAACATTGACCTTGTGATAAATGATCAATTATTTGTAGAAGTCCTGCTAATGGAAATTAGAGGCAAAACCATCTCATATGCCTCTTATAAAAAAAAAGTGCAAATTGGTAGAGGAAGAAAAATACTTACTAAAGGACATTCAATGTTTGGAGTTCGACTCAAACTCAGTATTGCACCTAGAAGACAGAAAAACAAGATTGAAAGAGTTAAAAAATAAGAAACTTGGGGGTATGATTGTTAGGTAAAAAATATGATTGTTCCAGGATGGTGAAAAACCGAGCAAGTATTTTTGTATTTTAGAAAATAGGAACTTTGTAGACAAATCAATACCCTTTATCGAAAGAAATGATAGTACACTGCTACTTGAGGGGGAAGAAATTATGAAAGAAAATAAACTTTTGTGAAAACCTATGTGATGAAGCGGGTTCGCTTCGCAACTTTCCTCTCTCTCTCTCCTTCAAAACAAAGGCAGGGTTTCCTTCCACGCCCTCTGCGTACTTTATTTAGGGCCGCCACTGCTGCTGCCGCCCTACATGCTCCGCCACCCCACGGTTTACTAGCACTTTGCTACCACACTACATGTTCTCTCTCGTCCTCCTCCTGCTCCACCCTACTTCGGGACTCTGGTTTGTCCGGCCCGCACCCTCTTTTACAGGGTGGACGCGAGCCACAACCGTGACACTGTCCGATCCAGCAGCAGCAAGCCGGCGTACATGCGGCAAAGGCCAAATTGTGTGTTTCTTACACATACAACATTTTGAATAAAAAGTGAAAGAATATACCTACAAGGACATGAAAATATACGGTGACTAGAGTGCGCTTTGCTCTTCCTGTTAGTGTTAAGGAAAGTTAAGTAGAGTGAGAAGGAAATAAAGATAATTACGTTAAAAGGCCGTTAAACTAGCTAATGTGAATAGAAAAAGATAAGAAATATGCCTACAAACTAACCTAATCTATTAAGATGTTTGATGAGTTTAGTATCTACTGAAAGAGTAAATCGAGTAGAATCCGAATATGTTAGTTGCTAGTACCTGCAACTATCCTAAAAGGATAGAGAAACGTTTACACAGAGTGAGCCTAGCACAGCACACGGTAAAAGGACAGTGCCTCACAGCCACGGTTTGCTGGGCACCACTCGACCTGGGCACCCCCCACCCCACCCCCGGCAACGCTGTGGCTGTGAGCGTGGTGGCCAAAACCGTCTCCATGATGGCTGCCACCCATCACACCTACATAGTAGGAGGGAAGTAGTGGATATGGTTATTGATTCATTAATACTGCATGCACCTCAAAGTAACAATGAGGAAAAAATGATATTAGAAGTACCTATAAACTATGCTGAAGCACATGCTGTTTTAAGGACTATGAAGAACAATAAGAGTCCTGGGTTGAATGGATTTGCATGTGAACTTTTCAAGTTCTTTTACAAAGATTTTGTTTTTTGTTATTAGGTCACTAAATTATGGTTTTAATCAAGGATGTTTGTCCATAACACAGTGATAGGGCATTATAAGCTGTATTCCTAAGAAAGGACCCCCCCCCAAAAAAATTTTTTTAACTTAAGGCCAATTTATTTACTAAACACTACTTATAAAATTGCATCTGCCTGTATTGTAGCAAGGCTAAGATGTATATTACCAAAGATAAAACATGCTGATCGAAGGGGTTTTATGAAAGGGTGTTAAACTGGAGAAAATATTTGTTTACTGTATGACATATTATGGTATGCAGAGACAGAAAGTATACCAGGTTTGCTGTTAGTTGATTCTGAGAAGGCATTCAACAGCATTTCCTGATGATTTAGTCATAAAGCATTAGATTTCTATAATTTTGGGCAAGATATCAAGCAGTGGGTGTGTACCTTTAACTTTGACATCAAATCTAGTATTGAAATCAATAAATGCTGTTCATCCTGGTTTAAAATCCAAAGAGGGGTTAGAGAAGGAGACCTTTTATCAACCTACTTATATTTAATCTGTAAGAAATAATGTCAAACATGCTTCACGAAAATGTGAAAATCAAGGGTATAACAGTGCTGTCATAATTTCCCTATGACACTTTCTTATGTCTTGATAGAACAGAAAGGTCCTTCACTAAAGCAATCAGAATCTTGATGCAGTTTGCCAGCATATTGGGTCTGAATATCAACTATGAAAAAATACAATTTAGGTGGACAGTATGATGGGATCAAAAATAAGATACTTAAGAGATATGAACTTTTGTTTGGACCCAGGTACCTTTAAATATTTAGGTATAAATTTTGCTATAAATTATAATGATATTGTGTGGTCAAATTATAAGTTACAATGTAAAACAAGGGAACTGTACCAAGCTAGAAAGGGACAAAGACGAAGACAATCTACATGTTTCGGGGCACTACCCCTTCATCAGGACGACACAAAAACGACGAAAAAACGAAAAGGAAAAAGACTTATCTGCGATAGAAGTGGCGTGTTGGCTGCAGGGCAGGAGAATGACCAGGGGACAGTGAGTAAGAAAGGTTAAAAGGAGGGGCAGCCAATCGCAAGGTGGGTAGGAAAGGGTAGAGAAGGGTGGGGGTGGAGAGTGGGCAGGGGAGAGAGAAAGAGAGAGAAAAAGCAGCGCGGGTAAGGGGGCATCGGTGAGAGAGAGAGTGGGAAGGAGGTGAGAGAAAAAGTTAGAGAGAGATGGAGGGGGGAGGGGGGGTTAAGGGAAAGGAGGGGGAGGGTCAGTGTTTTAGGTTGAGTCCAGTAGGTGCCATGGTACCGAAATGGGTAATGAAGTAGGACTCCATATTCTTACGGTCAATGGAGTCGCCCTTCATAAGTTTTTTTAAAGAGATAAATAGCATGTTCCTCAATTTCCTATGGGATTTTAACAAAAATAAGATAAATAAAAACTTTGTTTCCCAACCTTACCAACATGGAGGATTAAAGATGCTTAATGTATTTGTGTATGAATCAACTATGAAAATTTGCTGGCTGAGAAGAATTGTATATATTAACTCCTCAGTGAGGGATTTTGTTTTACTTTTTGCATCCAGACCTTCAAAAGATACAGTTAATTGGCAGTTAATTTGCAAACATCCTTATGAACAAAGTTTATAATCCATTCTGGCAGGATGTAATACAACATTACAGAAAAATGTATAACAAATGTGAAATTGATGGAGAGGGATTTTATCGCGGAATGCATCTTCTATAACAGAAACATTACTGCCCCCCCCCCCAGCAGTGGTTGAAGGAGGGGGTCTTCCAAATTTGTCACCTGCTGAATGAAACTGGGCACTTTATTACATTTCAACAATTCCAGAGATGCTTTTCAAAGATTCAAACCAACTTTTGGAGTTTATAAGCATAGTAGAGGCTGCAAAATATCAAGGTAGATTAAATGTCATCATGGATGAGGAAAATAGGATACAGAAACCTATGATCTGGAGAGTGATCACAAGCAACAAGTCTATACAAGCAGCGTTAACTAAATCTTCCTTGCCTCTCACAGGGGTAAAAAGGTGGAATGAGATTTTTCATCAACACATGTATTGATTGGAAACATGCCTTCGACAAATCTTTTTACACAACCATGGACTGTCAATTAAAATGGTTTCAGCATAGACTGCTGCATAGGATTCTGCCTACATGGCACCTATTGTTTTTAATGAAAATTGTTGATAATCTGTTTTGTTCAATCTGTTTTGGAATTGTCAATATGTTGCTTAATAAAGAACAAATGAGGACCGAGTGCTTAAATTATCGAAAGATAACTCCAACAAAGGTACTGGCAGCACTCAAACAGTTTGAGCGCTGCCAGTACCTTTGTTGGAATATGTTGCTTCTTTCTGGGAAGAGCTCAAGCAGCTGCTGCTCACAAAATATACAGTGGTGAAACATTTTCTTCTCAGAAGAGCTTGTACATCTTGAAGAGAAATAATGTACAGAAAGATGGTGTTCTAGATATGGTTATTCTAATAGCAAATTTATATACATAAATGGAAATGGACCAGAACTATATTCCAGGCACCTGACCTTTCCTACAGTTATTGCAAAATATAGACTTGAGAGATACCTTTATTTTAAAAAAATGTTATATTAAACCAGTTTGACTTAGTGTGACTACCATAGTCCATATAGGACATTAATAGTTTAGGATACAATCTGTCAATTGTAGTTTACAAATCACATTGTTTCTTCTTTTTAATTAACCTCCTAACCGCTATAAATGTGTGTGTGAGGGAAAGGGGGTAGACTGCATGATTTGTTGTTGTTGTTGTTCTTGGTCTTGTTTGTGTATTGTCGTTAAAGCAAATAAAAAAGAGTTAATTTTATAAAGAATGAATTCTATAGTTATAACTACAGAGTTAATTCTATAGTTAAAGAATTCATTATATAGCTATAGAGTGCAATTCTTTAGTTATAGAATCCAGCTCTTTATATATATATATATCATGCGGATCATACCCATTCCCCTCTTGGCGCCACATAGATCTGACGTGTCCGAAGATCAACCTCACAACATTGGATGTTTCCTACGGATTCTCGCTCGCTAGAGATCTCGCGGGGGAAACTTGCAAGGGTCTCGCCCTTAGGCAACGGACGTCTGGTGTTGCAGAAACTAGGGTGGGGTCGTTCGGCTGGCATCAGGGTTCGCAATCATTCACAGTTTGTGTAAGGGCTGATACTTGATTGCATGTTGCTCTAGGCCTTGGCCTCGATCTGTATCACACTTTGTATAGGAGCTGCTACTCGATTACATGTTTCTCTCGCCATTGGCCTCTATACGACTATAGTCTATATCAACCACAGCGACTCAACAGTCCACGTACCCAGCCTTAAAGCCCTACTGCGACCAAAGAGAAAATTTCGTTTATTGATAATCGAATAAAATAACTGCGTTCATTATTTTGCGAACAATCAAGTAGTTATTTATATTTAATTATTTTCGAAAAAGCTCACCTGGTCAAATCCGAAAAGAGGAAATGAGATCACGTCACGTCACGATTGTTTATTAGCAGATGACACTCAACACAGCCATGTAGGCATCTCCTGCAGAAAACAGACCCCACAAGGAAAGACGGGGTTGCGCCCTGATGTTGAATATGTGCACTTACGCTGATGTTGGTATAGTTTACATTCCCTTTCTCATTTGGCAAGAATGGGTTACATCTGTGGAAAGGTCCCGATCGAGCAGCCATATAGAGCATCTTTTGATCACTCCTCCAACTAATAATTCCATATTTCGTTCTGCATTTCAGCCTAGACTGCTATCTGCATGCATAGAAAGGAGAGTATGATTTGGATGTGTGATGCAAACTTTTGCTGGAAGGCTGGGTGTAACTGGTAGACCAAGGCAGACACAGGCAACTGTACTATAATTGTACATGGCAACCACAAAACAAGGACTACAACTGTGCTGACATAGACAGTGACATCATCAACGTCATCCCCCATCGATGTCAACTGTATACAGTAATCTATATTGACAATAACAAGCATCAAATGCTTAGTGTGGAAATAGGAATGACAGTACAATGATATCTACGTGCTAGTTATAGTGACAATTTATAATGAGATAATAGGGCAAGTCCTTAGCAAAGATCGAGTGTCTTAGCAAAGAGATGCCATATGCTAAATTACTTAATAAATATACACAGTTCATTGTGTAACAAAATCAGTTATGTAGCGTCACATCACATTTCTCACAACAAAGAAGCTATACCCAATTGTGGCAGGCCAGCGGCGACACACGAAAAACGTCGTCTGGACACACGTGCGGCGAACTTAGCTTTCGCTAGGCTAACAAGTGTGAATGTCATTATACGTAACTTAACTGTATCTACCTAGCTGACCTTGGGGTTGCTGAACGCGGCAAATCAGCCCAAGAGCTTAAACATAGAATATGAAATAAGACTTTCAGGAATATGAGGCACCAAGAGGTGAATGGGTATAATGCGCATGGAATATAAAGAATTCCATTCTATCACTAAGGAATTAATTCTATATCTAAAGAATTAGTTCTGTAATGAATTCTATAATTAAAGAATGAATTCTATAATTATAGAATGAATTCTTTACTATAGGATGAATTCTATAACTAAAGAAATAATTTAATTCTTTAACTATAGAATTTATTCTATAATTAGAAAATGAATTCTATAAATAAGATTTTTAAAATAATGAATTCTATAACTAAAAAATAAATTATTTAACTAAATAATTTATTCTATAATTAGAGAATGAGTTATATAAATGAAGAAATCATTATATAACTAAAGAATTCATTCTATAACTAAAGAATTCATTCTATAACTAAAGAATTCATTCTATATAAAATTAATTCTATTACTATAGAATGAAATAAAATAAACTGTCTTTAAAGAACTATAGTTCTATAACTATAGTTATAGAACTCTATAATTCTAAAGTATAGAATTCTATATATACTATGAGCAGAAATTTGAATATAAATGCTATACAATTCATTCTTTATATACAATTGAAGGCTGCAGCTTAAAAAAATGCAAGTTCTTTACGAAAACGATGGCCAGCGTTTTATTTTGGTGACAAGCGACCTCGGCAGCTTTTCGGTACTGCCGATCAAAGTTTATTTAAAGAACAATATATGCATATGCATATATTAAGCACCCGAGTATAGCAGCTGTTATACACATTGATATATTTATGATAATCCCTCAAAATGTCCCTTTGTATATGTCTAGTTATTGTTACTCATTGTGTAGGAAGGTGTTTACGTCAGGTCTGATTGTATCACATGGTTCCTACGTCGTGCCATTTGACTCGCACTTAGAATTGTGGGTATTCGGGGTTTCGAAATGGAGTGATACATGGCAGACGAGCAGACGCTAACAGACTGTCACATTAAATCTTTAAAATGTACGTACACAAGTGTCGATGTTTGGTATATTATGCATCAGATAATTCAGAAAGTACATTCTGATGTTTGATATACCATTAAAACCTTTTATTTAGACTTAAAACCATGGCTTATCGTGGCTTATCGGGTTTTCGTATTAGGGCAGAACAACGCCGGGTCCATTTCAAATGGACATTGCCCGCCGATCACAGAAATCTTGCATTCATTTTTTTTTTTACATAATCATCCGCTTTGTCAAGTGTATACTACGTAGCTGCAATCAATCTATAACATGAACTGAACTGAGAAATGTGGTTACAATTCTACATTCTGCAGGGCTGTGCAGTGGAATGTTGTAAGCTTTTTCCATTGATGATGTTATTGACGATGTTTGTAAGTGTGGTTTTTCAGAGTCGAATTTCTTTTACAGTTGAGGAGAAAAAGGGAATGAATCTGCGTGTGCTGAATGTTCGCCTCCGCCCGAACCAGAAATACTTTTGTGAGCTGACATCAGGAAATTTATTTTGCAGGTGTGTACCCATTGCAATATAAACACCGAAACAAATGTCAATCTATGTGGAGTATTCTTAGACATAGAAAAGGCACATGACATGCTTCGGCACAGATACAGAAACTCTACCAAACAGCCCCCCCCCCCAACTCCAAGACTAAGTAAACTGATAGATCATAAGGAAAGCACCCACACACACTGCGTTTAAAATTATCATTCTTATAAACCGTCTTTTTTGTTGCTGTATGTAGGTGTCTCAGCTATTATGGCAAAGACGACGAATGAAGGCATGCATCTGAGCGTTCATAAATATGTTTGTGTGTTTGTATGTATGCTATACGGGTAATTTATCTTTATCGAATTTATTTGTGCTTAGAGAAGGCAAACCATGTATCCGACAATTTAGATGGGTATCCTCCATCGCTGCACATGATCGCAGGGGCGGATCAGTTAGTCCTGGAACATTGGGGGGGGAGGTGGGGGGTAGTTTGGTCCTGTCTCCCCGGTGGTGGTACATCACTTTTTTTTTGGGGGGGGGCACATACCTTCATGTTTTGTTTTGTTTGTTTGTTTTTGGATGATTCGGGGTCTTAGTAACACTTCATTTTGCCCTGCACACAATGGGTGATTTTACCGGGGAGGTTAGTGAGATTCCACACACTAATAGCTGGTTTCACCTGCTTGACAAGTTTAAGATTAGATGCCTAACTCATGCTTTAAATGTGACATAGACAGATAGCATATATTCTTTAGCCCTTTATACAGTAACCATGTCGATAGATAGGTAAGATGTTGCTAGTTCGAATCCAAGAGTGGTCGAGGATTAATTCCTGACGTTAAACATTTTGCAGACTTCATTTGGCCTATCCCCCCGAACATTAAACTTCCTCTTTGCACTGGCCAACCTACTGCAGCTATCCCTCTGGTGATTTGTTTTCAGTGCCCGAGCTTGAAAAAGAGCAAAAAATGGAGTCTTACATAAAATGTGCTAATCTCTTAGAGTCACCACTGAAAACGTTCAAATTTCCTGGAAGATCTTTACTGCCTATATCCCCACCCACCGCTCCCCTAGCCCCCACCCTTACCCTTCCCCTAAGCCTCCCCCCATCCCGAAACATACCCCCTCCCCGAAAAGACCTGCGAAATATATCTTGCCATTTGATTGACTTCGTTTGTCCTCGTGCTCGCATGTACAAGAAAGAAAGTACATTCGTATCTGTATGAGCGTACATGCGCACGTGTATGTCCACTTGTGCAAGTGTATGTGTGTGTGAGAGAGAGAGAAAGAAAGAGAGGACAGTGACAGGCCACATTTTAGTGTGTGGTTGCGTGTGTGGAGAGAGAGAGAGAGCATTTAAGAATTCTCCCCGTATTTGAGTGTGTGCATGTTGAAAAAAAAATGATGAAGGATGGGTCAAAATGTATGCGTTTGTGATTGAGTGTAGTGCAGGGCTTAGCCAATTGCCCGACCGCCCGGGGCAACCAAAAGTTTGTGTCGGGTAAGTCAAAATTTCGTCGACTGGGCAAGTGAACATTTTTACGACTGTGTCTATTGCATTGACTCGCAGCTTGCACCTGTCGCTACTAACAATGTGCGAAGAGAACCTACTTTTAACCTTTTATTCTGCGCGAACTGTCATATAGGCCAAAGGACCGTACGCACTTAGATTAGACTCGGGTTCTTTCTTGTGATGTTAACTTTCATTTCTATAGAGATTCATGTTGGGAATTTCAGTTTCAATCGCATTGGTATTTCAGCCTTTGGAAATGTACTTGAGCCTAAATTAACACATTTTCTTCTACATTATGTTCAAAATATAATGAATAGAAGCAATCCAAGCAATCTTATGAAATCAAACAAATACTATATGGCAACAAGAAGCAGATCAAGTCTCGTCAAGTCAAAGAACTCCTACCTTTTACAGAAAATGTCCTTGCTACGTCCTTGCGTTTATTTGTTTTAGTCTGATCACTCTGATGTACCAGAAGCGCGCTTCCCTTTATATGCAATAGCTATCACAAGCGGTAGGCTGGGTTTTATACTGAAAGTAATGACATGGTAATTACCTTGTTCTGATAGAAATGCAAATACATGTGGTAGAATGCGCTACTTGACTATTTCTGGAACATTCTGCATTGCGTTGCTTTCTTCCTAATCCATATTCATTCGGAAATGATACCATGCCTGTTAGAATACAAATTACATTTAAGCAAATATAGGCTTTGCTGAGATTGGGTTCCCAGCTACTTGAGAAACGAAAGGCAATAGATGTCTCTTATCTGATTATAGGTGAAAACATTTTTTCCAGCTTTCATAACTGAAAGTTCCTCAGCTGTCTCAAAAATATTAGATCAGAACGATAACTAAGACTTATCTACCAATGACTTATGACATTGTAAAAGAGCATTTTTTTGGTCCCAGTTCTTGATCTTTTCAAGTGCTTCCTACACATGCTCGCGCGAGCGTGAATTGTGTGTGTGATTGGTAGAACGAGGAGATGAGTATTCAATATGTTCATCACCTAAGATTTTAGTAATACACTATAATAGGAATCATGTAAGATATCCTATAAATACATTTCTTCTCTAGAAATGAGAGGAATCAAGAAAAACGCACAAGCACGGATGTACTTAGGTACACTTATTCAACTCATTCTGTAACATAATCAGAGCGGGATATTTTAGGATATCCCGAAGGAGACAGAACCACCCCACCCCCCACCCCGCAGTATGGAATGCCAGGCAAGGAAACAATAAATAGATTACCAAATTTAGAGCTAGCCGAAACAACTAGAAACCAAATGGAATGCTCACAGCTTGCAGTCAAGCATGAATCAGCAGAACACGGTATTACTGTTATAGATGTTCTCATGATTCAGTCTATGGCGAGGAGGAATAGGAAAGGTGACAGTAAGCAGCCTTGCGTGTCTCCAGCTCGAACTTGAAAGTCATCAGTAAGTTGACGACAATGGACCACGCTGCAAGTCATTCGCTCATAAGAGTTCCAGATGATGGTAATTGTAGCATGGCGCTTTGCCCCCACTTTATGTTACGGGGGACAATGAGTGCTTATCACAGATTATTTGCGTTGGCTCGCCCCACAATTCCCGCTACATTTTATCTTGCCGGCAGTTCGCTATCAAGTTATTTATGAAGTTATCTCACAAAATGGCTATGGTTCGCTTGTCTAAAATTGCTTCTGGTTCCTCTAGATCACATTGACATCAACATTCGTACATGTACCTACATCACTTAGAAATTGTTTCACTGGAGCAGCGACAAATGTCACTAATTTAACACAGTTTTTTTAAACGCGACGCAACGCGCTAGACGTTACAGACAATGTCCATTTAACATTGAGCTTTATTCTAAGCATGCTAACAGGCGTCCTTTTTGCTTACGTCGCACTACCATGCTATTGCGTTGACGAGATTTCTCTCACTTCTTACAGGACGTTTTCATGTGATACAAACATTCTACACGCAGTCACGCCTAGCAGACCCCTTTCCTGCAGTCACAATGCGATGTTCACTGGCGGGTTTCCCATGCTGATCTCTTGTGGAAGTCTACAGCTATCCGAGTCAGCTGCACGCTGGTCTCGTACAGCCCCCTCTGGCCGTTCACCCGACGTACACTATAGATACAAGTTGTCCACTCACTGGGCACGTTTGACCGGTCTCCAGTTCACCAGTACACCTTCAGGCAGTCTCCTCAGCGTCGACCCTGTTCTCTTTCTAGTGTCGTCAAGGATTATTTCCTGGAGTTAAACATTGTGCAAACTCCATTCACACTAAACTGCCAGTCCGCACTGACCATCTTACTTCAATATCGCACTGGTCCGTTACTGATATGGCTGTCTCAAGGGACCAACTCGCCTCTGGCATGGGACTGATCTGTCGAAGCGGTGGGGGTGGAAGTAGTTATTTAGATGGACAGTGCTTCCACCTCGCGGTGATTTCGCACTATGGGGGATGTGGTCCTATTACTGTCCTATGCACTGAAAGAACCACCAGACTGATAGCTGCAGTAAGATGGCCAGTGCGGACTGGCAGTTTAATGTGCGGGGAGATGGCCGAATGGAGTTTGCACAATGTTTAACTCCAGGAAATAATCCTTGGCCATACCAGGATTCGAATCAGCAACCTTCCATCTGCTAGTCCGCAGCTCTACCAACTGAGCTATACAGGCCCCCTGATCTGTGGAAGCACAGCTGAGTTCCCACTTTTATCCACTCAGGTAGGTGTTTTCTGCATCAGTTGGCGCGGCTGTATCAGATGAACCCTGCTGACGTCACCCTGGCTCTCCACCCCACCCACCTTACTCCTTCCCCCTCACCAGGTAACTGGAAGGGTGACGCGCACCATTTTCAAATTTCGTCTAAGCTTCTCAATGTCAATGACGAGTTCGACTCCAAGGACTCCTCCAGGATAATAGGCAGCATTGCGATCTGGAGCAGTATTCATGGCCATGGTTATGGCAGTTTCTGAAAATGGTCTTATAGGGTAATTTTCGTAAACCATAATCTGCTGTTTTGCTTGTACATGAATGATGGTAAGCTAAGTCTGAAGAGAACACATGATTATTTTTATAAAGTATCAAGTGCAGGGGGAGATGTTTTGTGTTGGAGAGAAGGTGGAGATAGTGGATGTTTTGGTTTACACAGTATCAGATCTTGTGGTG
The DNA here is from genome assembly GCA_004794575.1 of Lanistes nyassanus. NCBI lineage: Eukaryota > Metazoa > Mollusca > Gastropoda > Architaenioglossa > Ampullariidae > Lanistes > Lanistes nyassanus. The sequence goes on from SMGT01005403.1 coordinate 23,610, forward strand.
ATCCTAATTGTCAGGGACCCCGACTTCGTCAATAATATGGTGGAATAGCTGAACCTGTTTTACGAACAGCATCACAGTGTGGCATCTTGGATAAATATTTCCACCTGATCTATGCTAAACATTTCTACTGAACCTAAATGAACTAGAGTTGACTTACAACACAAAATTTGCATGTGATGGGGCAGCCATCACGGAGACGGTGTTGGCCATCACGCTCACACAGCGTGCGCCGGGAAGCGGTATGGGTCGAGTACCGCCAGCGAACCATGGTTGTGACGCGCTGTGTCATCTTACAGCCTGCTGTGCTAGGCTCACTCTCCTTAAACGTCTCTATATCCTTCTAGGACAGTTGCAGATACTAACAACTAACATATTCGAATTCTACTTGATATACCCTTTTGGTAGATACTAAACTCACCCAACGTCTTAATAGATTAGGTTAGGTTATAGGCATATTTCTTATCTTTATCTATTCACATTAGCTAGTTTAACTGCCTTTTAACGTAATTATCTTTATTTCCTTCTCACTCTACTTAACTTTCCTTAAAACTAACAGGAAGAGCAGAGCGCACACTATTCATCACATATTTTTAATGTTTTGTAGATCTATTCTTAGGTCTTTTATTTTGAGGTTTGTGCGTGTAAGAAACACAAAATTTGGCTGCTGCTGGCCTGAACAGTGGCACCGTTGTGGCTCGCTCCCACCCGGTAAAAGCAGGGTGCGGGCCGGACAAAGACACGCCTCAGAGTAGTGGTGAAGCGAGGAGAGACGCAGTACAGACAATGTAACGCGCCACGTCACGAGAGCCGAGACTGGGCAGTAGAGGCAGGGAGGTGGGCAGAAGAGAAGGTGTGCAGCAGCAGCGGTGGCCTCAAATAAACATGCAGAAGGCCTGTGATGAGTTCTTTTCCTTGGTTTGGAGAGAGAGAGAGAGAAGAAAGTTTACAGGAGCGAACCCGCTCCATCACATGCAGAAAAAATGAACATTTGAACACATCAGCTGTATTTTTATCCGCCTGAATCTTTCTCCGTGAAACTCTCATTCTATCATTTTTCTTTGCTCTCTCTCTGAGGAAAGCAAAACGATTGCGATGCGAACTCGTTTATATATCAAAAGCAAAAAGGCTAATTACTCTTAGCAATAAAATGGATAATTTATGATTTTAAAAAGGGAAGACAAAATGCATTGCAGACCTTGAAGTCAAACAGTGAAATACATACTGCCTGTTAGTTTGATGAAGTCAATAAAAACAAGCATTCAAATTACATTTCCTAAGGCAAAATAAAAGTGACACCCAGAGAGCAGAAGAACACCCTTTCACCCCAGTTACCTAAGCTTTTTGTCTGCGGGAAGTGTAAACCTACCAGGGTTATTGCAAACTGAAACAACACAAATTTCGGAATTTTCAAAGACAGTACGTATTCCGTTCGTCGATGCAAGCAATGAAAATAGCCGATCTACTGCCCCCATACGGCCACGCCACCTGTCAAGAGCAAGAAAGATAATTCTTCCCAGAAAGCCTTTCATTCTATAACCGCAGCCCTCAATTGTATCTATAGAATGAATTGTATAGCATTTTCTGCTCATAGTGTAGATATAATAAACTGTCATTCTTTCCACAGCGCATTCACACATACCCAGTAAAGTAACAGTTGGACAGTCCGCATGTCCAGATGCTGAGCAGTTCGCTACAGCTGGGAAATGTCTTGAGGGGTACACCGAAGCTTAACAGGAAAAAATACATGTACAGTTATATGGTTCGGGCGCCTTCGGAGTCCATAGTGCTCTAAAGATATGCAGGCAGTTCGGCAGAGTATGACGTGAGGATCATGTGTCGACCGAAATAACGAGACGGTTCGTGGTTTTTCAAAACTCTAGTGACCGCCTCGGTGGTCTAGTGGTTAAGGCGTCCGCTTCCGAGGCGGGAGGTCGGTGATTCGCATCCCGGCCGAGTCATACCTAAGACTTAAAAATTGGCAATCTAGTAGCTGCCAGACGCCTGGCACTACAGGGAACAGTACTATATAGGACTGGTTGGCCCGGTATCAGTATAATGTGACTGGGTGGGACTGAGGCCGGTGTTGCGACAACAGTCCCACGTGGCAGCACGTAAACTTTGTCTAAGCAACACCGTCCTGTTGAGCACATAGTTTGCGGCTGGTCTTTAACCACCAATTCCCCCCCCCCCCTCAAAACTCTAGTGTGGGGTGGATGGGAGCTGCGAGAGCGTTGTGCGTATTTGTATATGCTAGGTGCTAAATGTGGTGAGCGAAGACTTGCGAATACGTTTGATGCAGATAAATAAAACATTGGCTGCCTGCGAAATCCACCAGTTTCTTGAGAACTGGAAATAGAGAACAGTCGGAAAAAATCAGGGAACATCACGTACCCCGATTTATTCTGTTCCTGGAGAGTGATCTGCCCCTAGGGCGGACAAACTCAAAGAACAGCGACAGACCGCTGTAAAATTTATATGTAAAACTTTTCAACAATGTGGAAAAATGTTTGAGATGCATCAAGGCATGTGGCCGACTCCACAAACAGCTCTCTGTTTACAAGATTCATAAATAGAGCAAGGAAAGTTTAAGTAATATTAAAATTTAACAGATCACTAAATATTGCCAAAAATATATATACAAGAGAATTGGTCAAAATACTAGAAAACTATTCTGTGTAATGTTTTGAAAAAATATGGTTCACAAAAAATAGTGACAATGCACGGTGTACTGGTATCACACGTCACTTAAAACTGAAGAATTGAATTGCAAACTGTAATGTAGGAAACCCCCCCAAAATTTTTCTACAACAAATAATTAGTGTTATTTGCTTTTGTGTTTTAGCACTTTGTTGATGGATTGCCAAGTGATGAGAACTCAGATCCTGTTAGTGTTCGTGCTATTTCACAGCCAGGACAGGAAGGCAACACAAGAAAAAGGAGAAAGCTAATAAAGAACAAATGAGGACCGAGCGCTTAAATTATCAAATGATAACTCCAACAAGAGGTATACTGGCAGCGCTGCCAGTACCTCTTGTTGGAGTTATCAAGGAGAAAGCTTCTAAGGGATTCTGATCCTGCGCATTCACCTCAGAAAATTTTAAGGACTGTTGCTGCATGTGTATGTGATGAAGCGGGTTTGCTTTGCAACATTTCCTCTCTCTCTATCTCTCTCCTTCAACCAAGACAGAGTTTTTTCTTCCACGCCCTCTGCGTACTTTATTTTGGGCCGCCACTGCTGCTGCCGCCCTACATGCTTCGCCACCCCACATTCACTAGCACGTCACTACCACACTACATCTTCTCTCTCGTCCTCCTCCTGCTTTACCCCACTTCAGGACTATATTTTGTCCGGGCCGCACCCCGCTTTTACCGGGTGGGAGCAGGCCACAATGGAGGCATTGCCAGCTACAGCAGCAGATAGCGGGTGGAAGTGCGGTGGATACCGCATTTTGTGTTTCTTACACGCACAAAGTTTAAGATAACAAAACAAAGAATATATACACAGGAACATTAAAATATGTGATAGAGTGCACTCTGCTCTTCCTGTTAGTGTTAAGGAAAGTTAAGTAGAGTGAGAAGGAAATAAAGATAATTACGTTAAAAGGCAGTTTAACGAGCTAATGTGAATAGAAAAAGATAAGAAATATGCCTACAAACTAACCTAATCTATTAAGACGTTGATGAGTTTAGTATCTACTGAAAGAGTATATCGAGTAGAATCCGAATATGATAGTTGTTAGTATCTGCAACTAACCTAGAAGGATATAGAAACATTTAAAGAGAGTGAACCTAGCACAGCAGGCGGTAAGATGACACAGTGCGTCACAGCCACGTGTCGCTGGCAGTACTCAACCTGGGTACCGCCCCCAGCATACGCTGTGTCTGTGAGCGTGATGGCCAAAACTGTCTCCATGATGGCTGCGTCCACCACACCACATGTACTTCCGCAGTTGTCAGTAAGTCAGTGTAAAAATGCTAACATATCATGGAATATCAGTAGGCATTGATTCATGTTTTCATATTTGTTACTGTGTATGTGAAACACTTGTACAACTTCTTAATTATTTAAATCAGTGTCTTGCACTGCAGTTCTCATTAGTGTCATGCTACTGAAAACACGAAGCTCGTGTCTGCAAATGCCTAAAAGCATGTACCAAAAATTGAGTTCTTACAGAACCACTGTTGTGTTGCTTCCTAGATTTTCGGTACATTTAGAGTCAAAAAACACAACCTCAAAGGAAGGGCCCATAACTTCAGAGCTATTATGTTTAGCCTGATACATTTTAAAAAATAAAGATCCTAACAAATTTTTAACTTAAAAAAAAAATCTTGAACTGAAAACATGAGATAAATACTCCAAGTCTCAAGTGGTCTCTCAGCTTTATGTCCTTGTAAATATGGTGCATATCTGATGGGGTTTCAATATGTTTTCATTTGTAGGTAGGGTTCTGTAACCTGTTAAATTGAAAAGAAAATTTTACATGTGGTCTTGACAGCCTGTGCAGTCAGCTAAATTCTTAACAGCTTAAGCAGGAAGCAAACACAAGAGAAAAAGGCACATTTACTAAAGTTTTTATTTTTGGCATATTCATAACACAATAACTGTACTATATTACTATAACGTACTATACAACCAAAAAACTGTTTAAAAAATCCACTTATGTTAGAGAAGGGGGGGGTCATCCCCAAATGTTTTGCTAGTTACATATCATTAATGCAGACTGTATGGAGGCAAAAGGGTTGTCATAATTTTACAAATTTAGTGACACTTTAAAGATATTGATAAAGGTATTGTATATAGATATGATGTTCTATTTGCACCAAACAATGCATGTTGAAGCTGTGCATCCATGTAACACTTCAGAAAATTCCAGGAACACTACTGAAAAGATAAAGTGCACCTGTATTTATTAGTATGCAACCACCAAAATGCTTATTCATAGCTTAAGCTGCCCTATTTTTGCATATTATATGTCAAAAAAAGAATGTTTGGGCCCTCGTTTCAATGTCTTGGCCAATCTGAACAGGTGGGGGTGGGTTTCATTCGTCCATTTTTCTGTCTTGCAGCAGTGTATCAGCACTTAGCATTTTCTACATCATGGATCCAGTTCTCACAGTATGGCAGTTTTGGTTCAGATGTTGACCTTGTGTCTTGCTGTCAATCAAATTACACTCAGCTTCAGAATAGGCCATTATGTCCAGAAACACTTGTGCACAGTCACATCCTACAACATCACAAGAGTGATTTTATAAGATGTCTATTAGCTGCAGTGGTGAAGACACTGACGGGGGAAGTATATGAGAAAGTCAATTTTTGTGGCTGCTTCTCCCAAGCATATAGCATGCAGGCATCAGGTTTACATTCCTTTACCACCTTTAGAAAAATTTTCCACAGGCTGTAGTATGCTGACATAGGGCACTGGCTGGTACTGTCCCTAAATGGCCACTATTCTGAAAAACAGAAAGGGCCAAAGCATGGTCATAAAGCATTCTATAATGTTGAACTATTGCCATCTGTTTCAGATCACAGTTCATGAGGAGGGGTCCAGAAATAATGAAGCTCAAGATCCATGTAAGCAGCCTAACAAAGACGATCTAGAAGAGCTGGTTCCCAATTGCACAAAATGGGCAAGAAAAACATATTACAGCATATGTGACCTTGTCCTTAAACACAATAAAAGTGTGGGTCCCTCATGTAATATATCTCCTTAAAAAACAGAAAGCTGCAAATTAAAAACTTGTGGAAAAATACTAGAAATATAACCCTCCTAATTAAAAATTACAGACAAAAATGCTAAATGTCAAATGCACAAATTGGTCCTGCTTAATGATTTTTTTAAAAGCTCGGCATAGAGTAAAAGTTGCAAACATCGAAAGGCATACAATTAACACAACAGCAAATCAATTACTTACAATCTTGAAATAACGTACTTACTCCCCTTAAAAAATGTGCAAAATACAGCTCCTGCTGTCTGTGCCCACGGATGATCATGATTATCACCCAGGAGTAATTAATAAGAAGGGTCCTTATCCTAGTCCGTGGTTTCACTTTCGCTTTCACGGCGAAATACTTGTTTTCGGTGTGTGGAAACATCTCGAACGTAACCATCAATCATTAGCGCACACCCTTCCGATCTATGATAGTCTCGCAGAGCAGAAAAACTGATGTTCGTCAGCAAATACGAAAACATGTCCATAATGCTGAAAAACGGCAGAGGAGGCAGATCAGCTGTTCCCTGCATGCTGGCCGGGTGGGTTGATCAAAACTCTGTCCGTCAGTCTTTCCACTCAGCGTCGATTATATCCACTAACTCAAAAACTGCGCGCGTCTTTTCCTACACACGCGGGTTGACCGTCTCGTAGTGATCTAAAAAAAAAAAGCGCTTAGCAAAAGCTCAGCGACTAGGCTACTCACTTCGCGTCATCGGTTTCATGACACGTTTCTGTGACAGACATATCTGACAGCATGGTGTTGGACTATACTTACACGTAAACTCTTTATATTGGACTACAGGCAATATTTATACTAACAAACCAAAACACATTAGACAGGGATCTGGTTAAATAATATGCTATAACTCTTGCACTCCATCACAGGCTTTCGGTAGTGCTAGTAAGTACAGTAACCCCTCGCTACTTCGCGGTTCATTTTACGCGGATTCACTACTTCGCGGGTTTTTAAATATAGTAGTAGTGTTTACTAGTCTAAGAACAACAAAACAAGTTCGGTGGCTAAGAGCGTTACTGCGTTGTAACACGGGCTGTGATTGGTACATGGGAGGGAGACGACAAATCACGGCTTCCCGCTTTTGATGCCCAGATCCCACCTCCCCTTGTCTCTCTGTCATCATCACCTTCATATCGTCATCATTTTTACTCCACAGCATATTCATCACCATCATCACGTCATATATAGCTACGTGTACTTCGCTATACAGTAACTGTAAACTTATCTACCGATTTCATATTGTTTAACAGCTGTCCCTGTTATTAATAGAGTAAAGGCTGGGTTGTAAACAGTACAGGCAGGGTTTAAAAACGTCCAAATACACGTTAAATAAATAAATATAGTGTCCCTACTTCGCGGACAGTCAGTTGTTGTGGCCGGCCTTGGAACCTATCTCCCGCGATAAACGAGGGATTACTGTACTGCATGCTACTCATAATGTAAAGTGTACTACTTAGAACTCGCTAGGTCGTGTCACCATACTCCATGCCATTACCACTTGTTATATGGACTGAAACAGACATTGCATGCACTCGAATTATTACCATTGAGAGACATTTACTAATTTGATATTCTGCATTTTGTAGGCAATCAGCCTCATTAATGTGCACATCTGAAGGCAACACTGACAAGCAGTTTTCCTAAGGTTCAAACCGATATGGCCATACTCCATATCACCTGTGCCCATTTTCTTCCTCACTTGACTAGCTACACGCCTCTGTACCGCCTGTTATTGCCATTTCTACCTCTTGCTTTTTGTCACAATACTGTAGCATGACCCAAAGTACTATATTTTCAATTAGCCATCCCTAAACGCACCTCCAAACAAAATAACCCACCAGGGTAACCCTGGTAAGACCCCTCCGCGCATGCGCACACCACACGCCACCTTGCGCACAGCTCACTGTCTAGGTCAAGCTGACTTTCTCAAACGCTGTGGTGCGGGTCGGTCGTGTTTTCACCTGGCGGTCTACACTTCACCTTGCCTACACTCAGCGTGGCTTAGCCTTGGCGGTCCATCGCTTCTTCCTACTCTGGGCTGCGTCACCTTTTCAAAGAAAGTGAGGTTTTGTGTTCTCTCCTTGTCTTTACGTAACACTGTTTTGTTGAACGGTTTTTGACAGCGTATTATTTTTCGTCTTAGCCGGCTAGCCTACCAGGGAGGTATACAGATCGCTGGATTGTTACCGGCGTTTAATCTGTACTCATGCTTTGTATTGTTTTTTATTACGGGACCGTGACTCAGTGCTTTCGTCACTCCCCTGCTTTTGTGCTAAGTGTTTTGATTGTTTCAATTAGCCATGCAGCATGGGAATATCCATGTTTTCACGCTTTGCATTATTTGTTATTGCGGGACCGTGACTACGTGGGGGTTTTTTTTTCGTCGCTCCCCTGGTTTTGTGGTAGTGTTTTGTCTTCACTTAGCCATTCCGCGTGGGTACACCCCTGTAATCATGCTTTGTATTGTTTGTTATTGAGGAACCGTGACTCCGTGGTTTTTTCCTCACTCCTCTGCTTTTGTGGTAGGTATTTTCTCTTCCCTTCGCCATGCCCCGTGGGTATACCCCTGTACTCACGCTTTGTATTGTTTGTTGTTACGGGACCGTGACTCAGTGCTTTCCTGACGCCCCAGATTTTGAGGTAGGTGTTTTGTCTTCACTTAACCATGCCGCGTGGGTATAACCCTGTGCTCACGCTTTATATTTGTTATTACGGGACCGTGACTCAGTGCTTTCGTCACTCCCTCCTTTCGTGGTATTTGTTTTCTCGTCACTTATCCATGCCACGTGGGTATACCGCTGTACTCACGCTTTGTATTTTCGTTATTACGGGACCGTGACTCGGTGCTTTCGTTACCCCCCCCCCTCTTTTGTTGGTATTTTGTCTTCACTTAGCCACACCGCGAGTGTAGACCCCTGTACTCACGCTTTACACTGTTATTTCGGCGGTATATCCATGTTTCCACGCTTTTCATTGTTATTTTGGAACCATTACACCGTGTTTTTTCCCCCGTCACTCCCATACTTTTCCCCTTTTGTCTTAGCCATTTCGCTTGGGTACTCACGCTTTGTATTGTTAGTTATTAAAGGACCGTGACCGTGTTTTTGTCGTCACTCCCCTGCTTTCGCTGTAGGTATTTTGTCTTCACTTAGCCATGCCGCGTGGGTAGACCCTTGTACTCACACTTTGCACTGTTTGTTATTTCGTGGCTGTTACTAAGAGGTTTTGTGACTTCCGTGCTTTTTTGATAGTTGTTTTGTCTCTCTTAGACATGCCGCGTGAGTATATAACTGTTTTCACACTTTGCATTGTTTATTGTTTGTTACGGGACAATGTGTTTTTTCGGGACTGAGGAGCTTTTGTAGTAGGTATTTTGTCTTCACTTAGTCATTCCGCATTGGTATACCCCTGTGCGCTTTGTATTTTTTAGTACGGGATTGTGACTCAGTGCTTTCATCACTCCCCTGTTTTTGTGCTAGGTGTTTTGTCTTGACTTGGCAATGCTCCATGGGTATACTTCTGTACTCAAGCTTTGCATTGTTTGCTATTGGGGGGACCATGAATCGGTGCTTACATCATTCCCTTTTTTTGTGCTAGGTGTTTTGTTTTGCTTAGCCATGCAGCGTGGGTATATCCATGTTTTCATGCTTTGCATTGTTATTGCGGGACTGACTCCATGTGTTTCTAGTGACTTGCCTGCTTTTGTTGGAGGTATTTAGTCTTCACTTAGCCATGCCGCTTAGGTATGCCCCTGTACTGACGCTTTGCATTGTTTGTTACAAGACCATGAGTTGGTGTTTTTTTGGTCACTCCACTGTTTTTGTGGTAGGTGTTTTGTCTTGACTTAGCCATGCCATGTGGGTATACTGCTGTACTCATGCTTTGCATTGTTTTTTATTGGGGGACCATGAATCGGTACTTTTGTCACTCCCCTGCTTTTGTGCTATGTGTTTCGATTGTTTCACTTAGCCATTCAGCGTGGGTATATCCATGGTTTGAAGCTTTGCATTGTTATTGCGGGACCTTGACTGCATGTTTTTTCATCCCTTCCCTGCTTTTGTGGTAGGTATTTTTGTCTTCACTAACCATGGTGCGTGGGTATAACCTTGTACTCACATTCCCACAATAACAAACAATATAAAGCGTGACTCATTGCTTTTGTCACTCCCCTGTTTTTGTGCTAGGTGTTTTGATTGTTTTGCTTCGCCATGCAGCATGGGTTTATATCCATGTTTTCACCCTTTGCATTGTTTGTTATTGTGGGACCGTGACTCCGGGTTTTGTTTGGTGATTATGGTGCTTTTGTAGTAGGTGTTTTATCTTCACTTAGCCATTCCATGTGGGTATACCCCTGTACTCATGCTTTGCATTATTGCTGTACTGTCAAGGTGCTTTCATCACTCCCCTGCTTTTGTGCTAGGTGTTTTGTCTTGACTTGGCAATGCTCCATGGGTATACTTCTGTACTCACGCTTTGCATTGTTTGCTATTGGGGGGACCATGAATCGGTGCTTACATCATTCCCTTTTTTTGTGCTAGGTGTTTTGTTTTGCTTAGCCATGCAGCGTGGGTATATCCATGTTTTCATGCTTTGCATTGTTATTGCGGGACTGACTCCATGTGTTTCTGGTTACTTGCGTGCTTTTGTTGGAGGTATTTAGTCTTCACTTAGCCATGCCGCTTAGGTAGGCCCTGTACTGACGCTTTGCATTGTTTGTTACAAGACCATGAGTTGGTGTTTTTTTGGTCACTCCACTGTTTTTGTGGTAGGTGTTTTGTCTTGACTTAGCCATGTTATGTGGGTATACTGCTGTACTCATGCTTTGCATTGTTTTTTATTGGGGGACCATGAATCGGTACTTTTGTCACTCCCCTGCTTTTGTGCTATGTGTTTCGATTGTTTCACTTAGCCATTCAGCGTGGGTATATCCATGGTTTGAAGCTTTGCATTGTTATTGCGGGACCTTGACTGCATCTTTTTTTTCATCCCTTCCCTGCTTTTGTGGTAGGTATTGTCTTCACTAACCATGGTGCGTGGGTATAACCTTGTACTAACATTCCCACAATAACAAACAATATAAAGCGTGACTCATTGCTTTTGTCACTCCCCTGTTTTTGTGCTAGGTGTTTTGATTGTTTTGCTTCGCCATGCAGCATGGGTTTATATCCATGTTTTCACCCTTTGCATTGTTTGTTATTGTGGGACCGTGACTCGGGTTTAGTTTGGTGATTATGGTGCTTTTGTAGTAGGTGTTTTATCTTCACTTAGCCATTCCATGTGGGTATACCCCTGTACTCATGCTTTGCATTATTGCTGTACTGTCAAGGTGCTTTCATCACTCCCCTGCTTTTGTGCTAGGTGTTTTGTCTTGACTTGGCAATGCTCCATGGGTATACTTCTGTACTCAACGCTTTGCATTGTTTGCTATTGGGGGGACCATGAATCGGTGCTTACATCATTCCCTTTTTTTGTGCTAGGTGTTTTGTTTTGCTTAGCCATGCAGCGTGGGTATATCCATGTTTTCATGCTTTGCATTGTTATTGCGGGACTGACTCCATGTGTTTCTGGTTACTTGCGTGCTTTTGTTGGAGGTATTTAGTCTTCACTTAGCCATGCCGCTTAGGTAGGCCCTGTACTGACGCTTTGCATTGTTTGTTACAAGACCATGAGTTGGTGTTTTTTTGGTCACTCCACTGTTTTTGTGGTAGGTGTTTTGTCTTGACTTAGCCATGTTATGTGGGTATACTGCTGTACTCATGCTTTGCATTGTTTTTTATTGGGGGACCATGAATCGGTACTTTTGTCACTCCCCTGCTTTTGTGCTATGTGTTTCGATTGTTTCACTTAGCCATTCAGCG
>SMGT01005403.1:37032-65311 GCA_004794575.1 Lanistes nyassanus
GGGGACCATGAATCGGTGCTTACATCATTCCCTTTTTTTGTGCTAGGTGTTTTGTTTTGCTTAGCCATGCAGCGTGGGTATATCCATGTTTTCATGCTTTGCATTGTTATTGCGTTACTGACTCCATGTGTTTCTGGTTACTTGCCTGCTTTTGTTGGAGGTATTTAGTCTTCACTTAGCCATTCCGCTTGGGTATGCCCCTCGTGGTACCGCTCAGTCGCATCCCCTTGCTGGGCTCCGTTGTGGGTGGGGAGCAAAAGAGATGAATCTAAATTTTGTTCAAGCATGGCTTCCAAAATTCCGCCGCGGAAGCGGCACCTCCCACCTTGCATGAGTTCGGACAGTGAGGATGAGGTCCAACAGACTGTTTCTTCTCGTTCTTTGCAACCTTCATGGCCCCGTTTTCTTGTTGTTGAGGGTGCTGACCCCGACAAACCCGTCACGAAGCTGACCCCTTTTGCTGTCCAGAAGGGGTTCAGCTCAATTTCTTCTGCCTTTGTGTCTGTCAAGCGGTTCCGTGACACTTCTTTTCTTGTCGAGTGTGGAACCCAGAAGGCGTCGGATGCCCTTCGCCAATGGGATTCCAAACTCTTCGTAGATCGACCTATCCGGGTCTCTGTGCACAGTACGCTGAATTCTTCTGTCGGCGTGATTCGCTGTGCTGACTTGGCCGATATGTCGGAACTCGGCATCAAGGCTGAGCTTCAGTTCCAGGGGGGTGACGCGTGACTCGCAAGAGTAATTGGGCGGTCCTTCCCACCAATACCTACTTCATTACCTCCTGTTTTCCAAAACTTCCCTCTACTCTGTCCATCGGTTATCTAAAGGTACCTGTCTCTCTGTATGTTCACAATCCTCGTTGTTTTCAGTGCCATCGCTTTAGCCATGGCACGAAAACCTGCAAATCTGTTCCTCTCTGTTCTCGTTGCGGAGCCGCTGACCACTCCTTTTCTGACTGTTCCAACCCCTGTTTTTGCTTAAACTGTCACGGTGACCATTCAGCTACTTCTCGCGACTGTCCTCGGTGGAAGGAGTCTGTCATCCATCGGGTCTGTGTGGAGGGCAAGTTGTCCTTCGCCGAGGCCCGCAAGCGGGTGCTTGGCTCTTCCTCCCCTACCTCTTATGTCTCCTACTCCTCCGTCGTCTCTCCTCCGTTACTCAGTTTGGGTTTCCCGTCACGAGTTGGACGACTTGCCAGACCAACTCCCCCCTCCTGTTCTTCTTTTGAGTGACTTCAATGGACATCATCCCCTGTGGGGTGGTGTTTCCAGCGATGCCTGGGGGGAGCTTTTAGCTTCATTTTTTTCTGAGAGGGATCTCTGCATTTTCAATGACGGCAGTCCCACTTACTGTCAACCTCATAGTGGGTATACTTCCGCCATTGATTTTCTTTCTGTTCTCCCTCTTTTTCTTGACTATTCTAGGCACGTCACCGGGGACTTGTGCGGCAGTGACCACTTCCCCATGTCAGCCGACCTTTCTGCAGAACCCGGGCCAGCGGGTGGCTGGAATCTTTCCAAGGCTGATTGGTCACTGTTTCACTCTTTGTCTGTCCCGGCTGACTTTACAGTCTGATTCTAACCTCGACTGCCAGGTGTCCGATCACCCTGTCCACCTTTTAACCCAAGTTTTACTTGAAATTGCGAGACGTGTCGTTCCTACCGTTGGCAAGGGTCGCCGTGGCCCTCGCGTACCTTGGTTCACGAGTAATCTCGGGCAGTGCAGCGGGATCGGAAGAGGGCACAACGTCGTGCTTTCCGATGTCCCACTGCTGATAATGTCCTTTCCTTTAAACGTCTCCGGCCTCGTGGTCGGTTTGTTTTTAAACAGCGCAGGCAAGCTTGGCAGAGTTTCGTCTCCTCTCTCTCTCTGTCCACACCCCTCTTCCAAGGTCTGGGCAACAATTTGTCGCCTCTCTGGGAAATGTTCCTCCGGTTCCCTTGGCCACCTCCGCAATGGCGATGCGACCCTCACAGACCAGCGCGACATTGCTAATCATCTTGCATGCACCTTCGCTCACAATTCCTCTTTCTCTCACTACTCTCCTTCATTTCAGCGCCTCCAACGTGTCAGGGAATCTACCCCTTGTAACTTCTCTTCTTCTGACTCTTTTTGAACTCCAACAAGCTCTCTGTCAGTGTTCCCCTTCCACCCCTTGTCCTGACAATATCCACAATCAGTTTCTCAAATATCAGCCTGAAGAATCTCTTTCCCTTCTCCTCCACATCTTTAATTATATTTGGACATCCGGGGACTTTCCCTCCATGTGGAAAGAGGCCCTTGTGGTCCCCATTCCCAAACCCGGTCGGGATCACTCTGACCCCAACAACTATCGTCCTATCTCTCTCACTAGCTGTCTGTGTAAAACTATGGAGCGCATGGTCAATGCTCGCCTGGTCTGGACCCTTCGAGTCCGAGGGTTTGCTCTCCTCGCTGCAGTGTGGTTTTCGGCGGGGCCGGAACAGTGTTCAACGTGGTGTTTCCTCCAACGGTTTTACCTTTTCCACTGCCAAATTTGTCTGCGTTCATTTTTGTAAACTCCGTGGCCAGTTTCCGGAGCCCACCATTCGTATTGATGGTTCGGCGCTCCGGATGCAGATCGGGCCACCCTTTTACGTTTATACCGCTCCTTGATTCGGTCGAAACTTGATTATGGTTTTAATTATGGTTCCGCTCATCCCACCTACCTTAAACTCCTCGACACCGTCCACCACCACGGCCTCCGGATATGTCTGGGGGCTTTTCGTACCACCCCGGTGGACAGCCTGTATGCTGAGGCTCGTGAGCCCCCTCTCTCCCTGCGCCGCCTCAGTCTCATGCTCTGGTATGCCATCAAAATGAGGGCGCATGCTTTCTATGATCTCGGTCCACAGGAGCCTAAACCTCTGTCTCTTCACCTTATTTCTCACCTTTCTGCCGACGGCTCTAAACTTACTGTTTCTGGTCGAGTTGCGGCTGCAGCCATCTTGCTCCTCTCATCCTCTCACTGCCCGCCTAGACGGTCACAGTTCTGTCTTCTCTGCCGAACTTTCTGCCATTCTTCTGGCCCTTTCGCATACTCGCCCCTCTGGTGAGACAAATATTAATGATTCTTTCCGACTCTTTCTGCTCTCCATGCGCTTGCCTCTCACCGCTTTAACCATCCTTTCCTGGTCCACATTCATGCTCGTCTCTCTCTCCTCCGCTCTCGAAATGTTGATGTTGATCTGGGTCCCCGGCCATGCTGGCATTCCGGGCAACATGCGTGTTGATCGGGCTGGTAAGCGGGCTTTTCAAGACCCCATCCCTCTCTTCCCAGTGCCTTCCGTTTACTTGCAACCTTTCATTTCCTTCTACATCCACTCTCTTTGGAAAGCCCACTCGGACACTTCTCCTCCACATCTTTAACTACGTTTGGACCTGAAGGGGACATTCCCTCCATTTGGAGTGAGGTTTTCGTGGTCCCCATTCCCAAACACTATCTGGAACTCTCTGATCGCTAACAGTTATCCTCTTATCTCTCTCACTAGCTGTGTAAAACTGTTGCGCATGGTAAATTCTGGCCTGGATAGACCCTCGAACTTCAGTCCCAGGGTGTGACGAATGTTCGCTGCATGACTTGAAAGAGTAATGGGGGTGGTTGTTCCTACCAGCGCGTACTTTTTACTTTCTGCTTTCCCAAACTCCCCTCTGTTCTGTCCATTGGTTACCTTAGAGGCTATATGTCTCGCTATATGTTCCCAGACCTTTCTGCTGCTTTCAGTGCCATTGCTTTGGCCAGTCCCAACCCGTTTTTGCTTAAACTGTGAAGGTGTCCATCCAGCTACTTGTCGCGATTGTCCTCGGTGGAAGGAGGAGTCTGCCATCCAGCGGGTCCGGGTGGAGGGCAAGTTGTCCTTCGCCATGGCCCGCAAGCCTGTGCTTGGCTCTTCCTCCCCCAACTTCTGTTCCTACTCCTCTTTCAGTCTTTCAGTGACCTACTACTTTTTCTTCCTCTCAGACTTATGTCACCTGGTTTGTCGGGGACTTCCCTCGCCCCTTCTTTCTATACCTCCTCCGTCCGTTGGTTGGAACTATCAAACCCCTCAATCGATTCCTCCCAGCAGTTCTGCGGGCACATCTACTTCCCCCGCCTCTTCGATTACCCCCCACCCTCTACTTCCTCGCGTACCTCTTTCACCGACCCGCCACCTTCACTGTCAGCCACAGTCTGCCAAGAAGTCCGCCTCTGAACTTTTCAGTTTTGTTTCTCTATAATACTGGCTTTTTTACAAGCGATCAGCCCTTATTGATGTATTTAACATGTTGCTGTGATTTTTATTCGTCCTTTCGGTTTAAGGTGTTCCCTTTTCTCATCTTTTCCCCCTTTTCTCCCTTTTACTGCTGTAAGATTCCAGTGATATATCGTAGCTAACTATTAGAATCTCCGCACTCTTCTCTTTCCTTTTCGTGTTGTCCTTCCTGTTCTTCATTATTCTTCTTCTACTGCTGACACCGAACCCGGTGTCGCAATCCTCCTCCATCCTCGCCTTTATAGCCTCGTTTCTCTCACGGTGGTTGTGGCTGCTAGAGTGACGTTGCATAAAACCATCTCCATTTGCTATCTCTACCTTCCCTCATGAGCTCGGGTTCGATGATCTCTGCATTTTCAATGACGTTAGTCCCACTTACTGTCATCCACACAGTGGTCTGTTCTCCCTCTCTTTCTCTTGACTTTTCTTGGCGCGCACTTTGAGTTTTGTGGCAGTGACATTGCTCTGTTAACCAATCTCTCTGCAGATTCCAATCCAGCGGGTCGCTGAAATCTTTCCGAGGGTGATTGGTCACTGTTTCACTGTTCGTGGTTGGGGAATCATCCCGTTTACTTTTTTTTGTTACCCAAGTTTTACTTCATTTTGCGCTAACTGCAACTCTTTGTAAATAGCGTTCAACGTTGGGTGTCTTTCAACGGTTTCCATTGGCAAGCTGTTTGCGTGCATTTCTTGTAAACTCCATTACCACTTTCCTGAGACCACTCCTTCCTGCTCCGTTCCAGTCTCCAACAAAGTCCAGTCTATTTTTCCTTTTCTCTCTGACTTTACCCATCGGGGATTCGCTCACGCTGGTATTCCAGGCAACATGCGTGTTGACCAGGCTGCGAAGCGGGCCTCACTTTTCTCCAGTTTTTTTTTCACTAGAGTGTTGTTGACCTCCACCCTTTAATTTCCTCCAACATCCACTTTCTTTTACAACCTCTGCGGGACACTTTCTTCCAACAAACTTACTATGCACAACCTGTCCGGCGAGATGATGTCCTGACGCTCCTCACCCCTCGTTTGTTCTTTTCAATCCTCTGCGCACCTATCGGGCAACAGCCTTCACT
The DNA here is from genome assembly GCA_004794575.1 of Lanistes nyassanus. NCBI lineage: Eukaryota > Metazoa > Mollusca > Gastropoda > Architaenioglossa > Ampullariidae > Lanistes > Lanistes nyassanus. The sequence continues at coordinate 42,374 of SMGT01005403.1, forward strand.
GTACTACACGTTTTATTTTCTTGCTTTCGTTACTACTTTTGGTTTTATTTAGTGGCCCGTTTTCCTATTCTCTTCCTACCCCTCTTTTCTTTTGCCGTAGTTGTTGCTTTCTGTGTTCGGCCGTGATATAACCTTTGTTGCTGACAGGGCGTTAAACCCCAATACTCACCCTCCCTCGCAGATCATCTGTCAATCCTCAATAGAGAGAAGTTGGTGTGGCTGGCCTACACCAATCAATCGGCTGGTAATGCAGTGACCCTCCTGGAAATACCCTTTTGCAATACCGCTCGGTCGCTGGTCCGCGTGGAGTGCAAGTTGTCCTTCGCTTAGACCTGCCTCACCTGCCTCCTCTGTCGTCTCTCGGCGACCTACAAATTCTTCCTGTCAGACTGATGTCACCTGGGTTGTCGGGGACTCTGCCCTACTCCCACACGTACCTCATCACTTACTCCATAGTCTGCCAAGAAGTCCGCCTCTGCACTCTGGTCGGGAGAACCCACCGCCCGTCTCTGCCTCATCTTCACAGAATCGCATTTTGGCTCTTGCCAATCAACGGCCCCCGCAGGCTCGGCATCATCTGCCAGGGGTAAGCGCCCATCCTTTTTCTGGCTTGGTGGCTAAGCTGGCCCAACCCTTTCTCTTTGGCTTTCCTTCTGCCCTCTAGTCCTTTCCCTTTCTTCTTTTGCACGCCAATCTCTTCTTGCTTCCTCCGATTTTTTTCTTTGTCTTCTGCCGAGACCCTCCTCCTACATCCTCGATTTTGTACAGTCCCATTCCTTTCATTTATTCTTTGCAGTCTGTCAAGCTGCATAAAACCATGCTGCCTATACCTTCCTCCTTCAGCTCGGATTTCTCGTCACGAGTTGGATTTGCTAGACCAGCTCCCCCCTACTTCTTTTTTTGGGTGATTTCAATGGTCATCATCCACTGTGGGGTGGTGTTTCCGGCGACGCCTGGAGGGGGGGGGGTTTACCTGAGAGGGATCTATACGTTCGTTTTCAATGACAACAGGCCCCCTTTCTGTCAGCCTTATGGTGGGTATACTTCTGCCATTGATCTTTCGGTTGACTTTTCTTGGTGCGTTGGTGGTCGGTTAACCTATCTGCAAACCCTGGGCCACCAGTTTCCTGGACTCTTTCCAAAGCTGATCGGTTGCTGTTTAGCTCTCTTTGTCTCTTCCAGTTCACTTTATTTTATCCTCTGCTTTTAATCTCGATCCCGGGTGGTGGTGGGGGGGGAGATCCCGTCCACTTTTTTACCCAAGTTTTACTTGATGTCGCGCGATCCGCCATCCCTACCAGTGGCAGGGATCATCACATCCCTCACGTTCCTTAGCTCACAGAGGAATGTCGGGCCATGCAGTGGGAGTGGAAGAGGGCACAATGTCGTGCTTTCTGCTGCCCCACTGCCGATTATGTGCTTTCTTTTAAACACCTCCGGGCTCGTGCTCGGTTTGTTTTTAAACAGCAGCACAACCAGGCTTGGCAGATTTTCTTTTCTCTTCTTTTCTCTTTGTCCATACCTCTTCTTCCATGGTCTGAGCAGCCTCAAGTGTCAGCTGGAACTCTGTGTAAATAGTGTTCAACATTTGGATTCTTCCAATGGTTTTAAATTTCACACTGCCAAGACTGTTTGCCTGCATTTTTGTAAACTCTGTGGCCACTTTCGAGAGCCCACCATTCATATTGATGGTTCAGTGCTCCAGATGGTTCCCAAGGTCAAATTGTTAGGGAACATTTTTGACTGGAAAGGTTCGATTTTAAGCCACCTTTTAAACTTCCAATTCCTATTCAATGTCATCCACCCTCTCACTAAGCGTGTGCTGACAACTGGGATCCTAGACAATCACAACATAGGACAAATACATGAAATCCTCAAAGAACAAATTATAAATAATAAAGAACAAATGAGGACCGAGCGTTATAAATCATCAAATGATAACCCCAACATAGTACTGGCAGCGCTCAACACAACCGTATGCTGACGTATGTGACCAAGGTAGCCTACCGTACACAACCCTCATTACACAACGTGTGCCAGTAATTTGTTGGGGTTATCATTTGATGATTGCACTCTGAGGATTTCATGTATTTGTCCTATGTTGTGTTTGTCTTTGATCCCAGTTGTCAGACTGCTTCGGTGGTCTAGTGGTTAAGGCGTCCGCTTCCGAGGCGGGAGGTCGGGGGGTCGCATCCAGGCCGAGTCATACCTAAGACTTTAAGTCATACCGACGCCTGGCACTACAGGGAACAGTACTAGGACTGTTTGGCGCAGTGTCAGTATAATGTGAGTGGGTGGGACCCCATCAGTCCCATGTGTGGCAGCACGTTTAACCTCATTTAACTGCACTGACAGCACAGTCTGCTAAGAAGTCCACATCAGCTTGCATTCTGGGGTTGGGAGCAACCACTGCCCGTCCCTCTGCTTATTTTTCTGCCCCTGCCTCATCCTCCCACAACCACTTTTTGGCTCTTGCCGACAATGGGATGGAGGCTAGGGGCTCCCACCTCTTCCCTTTCTCCCACACATTGGTCTTCCCCTGGTCCAAAGGACTCTTCCTGGCCCCCTAAGGGGCAGGTGGGACGCAATCTTTTGGAGGACATGAAGATGGGGGATGCAACCCCCTCCTCCACTCCGTCCGCCGATCGCATTCTCGCAGTACCCCGCATCAGGACAAAAACATAGCGACAGCGCATGTTCACTTCTCGGCATCCACCCAATGGAACTCACTTCCCCACAACATTCGCCACTCCCCAACAGTACTTAAAAACTTTTCTTTTCCGAAAGTACCTTGACTGACGTCCCGATTGCCTGTCTGCATTAACTTACAACTTTCTCTGTTCATCGTCTCTTATGATACTTTTCCACCCATCTGTGACTGAAGGACGATCTGTTTCCCAACCTGTTGGTCAGTGATGCATTTTCAACCTGTTAGTCAGTGCATCGTCCTTCATCTCTCCCTCTGTGTGTGTGTTTTCACTAGCGTGTCTATGAACATCGTCCGCGCGAAGTGTGCATGAAATGTGTTCTCGCGGGTTAAATTCCACATTTTGTTTATTATTTATTATATATATTTCTCTGCAGGTTGTGGCTGCTAGTCATGGTGCATAAAGCCATCTGTATTTAGTCTCCACCTTCCTCCATCAGCTCGGGCTTCCTGCCCTGAGTTGGATGATTTAGTGGACCAACTTCTCCCTCCTGTTCTGCTTTAGGGTGATTTCAATGGTCATCACCCACTGTGGGGTGGTGTTTCCGGCGACGCCTGGAGGGGGGAGCTTTTAGCTTCGTTTTTTGCTGAGAAGGATCTGTGCATTTTTAATGACGGCAGTCCCACTTTCTGTCAACCTCATAGTGGGTATACTTCCGCCATTGGTCTTTCGGTCTATTATCCCTCTTGGCTTTTTCTTGGGGATTTTGGTCGACTTTTCTGCAGAACCCGGGCCAGCCGGTTCGCTGGAATCTTTTTCCCTCTTTTTTTTTGCCGTCTACTTTTAATCGTGATACCCAGGTAGCCCCGTTAACCCATTTTTCTACCATTGGCAAAGGCGGCCGAGAACCCTGGTACACAAAGGAGTGTAAGAGGGCACACCATCGCGCTTTCCGCCGTTCCTCTGTTTTGTTTTAAACGCCTCTGGGCTTTATGCTTCATTTGTTTTTAAACAGCAGTGCAAGCAGGCTTGGCAGAGTTTCGTTTCAACTCTCCCTCCCTCTCTCTCTCTCTCTGTCAACACTCCTTCTTCCACGGTCTGGACAGTTTATTCGTCGACTTTCGGAGAAGCGTCCTCATGTTCCGTTGGCCATCTCCAAGATGGCGATGCAGACGAGCGCCTGAGCTAGATTGGCCATCTCGTCTTGCTCTTTTCATGCTCTCACGCCTCGCTGATCATGACTTTTCTGCGGAACTGCCAGTCTTCTGGCCCTTTTGACTTATATTCACAATTTCTTTTCTTTTATCAACATCCATTGTTACTATAGTTAGAACCATTTCTAAGGCTAAATTACGATTATACTGTTCATGGTCATGAAGATTAAAGTGAAGGGCAATTAATATGCAGTCGCATTTAAGGATAACGTCAAACATAACAATGCCTACGAAACGAATTATAGTTTTTTCTGTTGACAGCTTCAGCAAGCGGACGATCTGCTGCACGAGAGGCGACCATCTGCGCCAACCGTTGCTCCCTTCTGAAGAGATACCTCAACCCAGTGTCCACAGCCAGCAGACTGTACGACATTAACATTAGAGAATGCGCAGTAGAGATCCCTCAACAGGACATTCTAGCGATGGCGATTCTTGGTGGCGGTCCTCTGATGAAAGCAGCTTATGAATCAACGGCGCTGACTCCCTAACAATGAAAAAACAAATAAAAAAAGGAAACGGAAAGAGGTGTACTCCAACATCCAGCAGAACTACAGTTTCTGTAGAGTTGGCACCGCCCCATTGTCTTGCAGAACATCGGCCCTTGAAGAAGAAATGGCGTTACAACACATGAGTTCCAACGTAATGGCTCACCACGCACTTTCATTGCTGCTGCTGCTAGCAACGTTCACGTGATCTGTTGTCTAATGGCAGTTATTCATCTATTAGACCATCTGCTGAACGCTGTCCAGCCGAGGCCAACAGCTCGGCGGCAAGACTAGGTAGGGGAGATCGTCTATAATGGTGTGACGTTGGCTGAAGTTGGCTACATACCTCCCGGTGCAGGGCCGTTGTCGACGCCAATGGGGGACACACTCTTTTTGAAAAAATTTTCAGCATGGCACATGCAAACATTGTACTGATTCAATGTATTCAATGTACTGATTTTCTCGAAACTTAATCGATTAAAACCTGTTCAAAGAAAACGAAATAAAATCACCAGCTCCCTCATATTGCGATTCTTTGGTTTTCTGTAGAAATAAGAGAAATAATTTAAGAATTTAAAAAAGGTCTTTTTCTTTTGCGGCATTCATAATGTTAGCTCTATAAACAAGATGACGGTGTTTTGTTTTTCACCATTGATATAACGGCAAGATAGTTTCTGTTACGAATATCAGAGTGAAAAATTTGTTGTGTGTTAAGTATATTGAAGGTTTCGTGGAGACTGTAAATTTTGACGAATTTAACGAGAATTAACGACGAAGCTTAATAAAATACTTCAGAAAAAATTTCTTCTGAATTCAAAGAGGGTTTATCACTTTTGTTGGTCCTATTCAGCCAGTTTTCTTCACTAGCCCGATTAAATAAGAAAACAATCCAAATGCAAATATCCAAACATACTAAAGGCTTTGACGCGAAAGATGGTTAGGATTATTCCAAACTGCAAACAAAACAAACCACACAGATAGAAAGACATACCTTAGTATGAAGTAAACAGAGAGAAAAAAATTATTGCATTTATCAAAGGGCGATTCAATACAAGCTTCAGACATGGACATCTTGAAAGGTTTTCATTAAAAGAAAATAATTGGAATTACCCTTTCTTTGGGTCATCTTCAAATTTACCACATATTCTTCAATATGCGAATGCTGAAGGAACACGTACAAATTGTTTTTGGTGTATATGATGCAAATCTTTGTGCTGCAAGCATAGAGTTTACTCATCAGACGTCACGTGATTGATAAACTGTTGAATACAAAAATCTGGATGGAAAATTTGAAAATGTCCCCATCACTGTTCTGGTTTCCAGTGAACTCAAATTTAAAGAAAGTCTAAGACAAAAAATTTCTCCTATAGGCATCAAGCATCAAAGAGAATTGGAAAGTATGATGGCATAACATTTATCTAGATCTGACGCTTTGCATAAGTTGTGCGAATTAGTATTTGCCTGTTGATGTCAAGTTCCAATATAATACTCCCTCTCATCTTTGGATGGAATGTCATTTTAGCGATGAGGAATCGAACACAGCAATTCCCATCAGCAGTTTATAAGAGAACGCTGATTGTTGATGTCACAGCTAGGGAGATTTATTTTGCTCTCACGACCACCATCAAGAGTGTGACATACGCCTAGGTGGAACTATCACTGTATTAATTTAATTAATATGATTTTTTAATCATATGGCCGAGCCCCCACCACCATAAAGACAGTGTACGTTGGAGCACTCCTTCCTTGGATATGTTCACCAGTAGGTAACCTGAAGACCTCTTGAACGCCTACACGTAACACCCGACCATCACACACGCCACAGAGGATATGACGTTTCCACAAGGCTGACACACAGCCTCTTGAGCTCAACCCAAGAGCTCTGTTACAGGCAGCCTCCTTGTAAGGCTGGACCTTCGCCCCCTGCTTCAGACGGTTGTCTTGTCCGCGGTGTTCGGTCTCCCTCCTTTTCTACAGTTCTCTCCCGCCCGGTCAGCGTAGAGATTTCCCAGCGCACGTGCTAGAGCCTCACGCCAGTCTGGAGGTATCCAACACATGCGCTGTGCAACTGGTCTACTCAAGCCATGTGCTGTTGCTACTAGACTTCCACACGACTAACACAACGAGACACTTCAATTCTGCAGCTGAATCCTTCAGCCTTCAGCAGAGTTGTACCACATGACACGTACGTCTCCCCACAGCAGCTCATCTTCACAGGAGTTCAGGCTTACTATGCCCTCACTGTAGATTTGCTGAAGATGTCCTCTCACAGGATATTCGGCAGAAGATGCTCTCTTGGGCGGAAGATGGCCTCTCACAGGGTATTTGGGCGTAAGAGGGTATCACCCATGGTTTTGGTTCATCCTCTGGTAGCGTGCCTTTAGCGGGGAACCACAGGCCAGTCAGGGCCGATTACAGCGGAAACTCGAGCGTATGGACTGGCCAGCACTTATGAGACATGCTAGGGCGTTCTGTTGGAGCAACTCAACCTGCCTAACACGCTGCAGATTGGGTCTCCAAATTTTCTTTTTTCCATATCAGTAATTTCTTGTTTCAACTGCTGGAGGAGAAATATATAAATCCTAATTGTTGTTATTTGAGTGAAGTCTGACCGGCAAGAGCAGGCAGTCAGTGCGCTTCTGGAAATTAGCAGTTCGTGTTATTGGGGCTATTTATTTTATTGAATATACGGAGAATTATGCAAGGGAATTGAGAAAGAATGCTGATCAAAACAAAGCCATTTAGCAGAACGGGTACACTATTGAGTACAGAGCATTTGAAGAAATTATTTCGCTCTTTGTCATTTGAGCCTTATACACTAAATATATTGGAATATAATTACCTCCTTAATATGGATTGGTCGAGAAATACCATAATTTAAACAGTACATGATGGCGTACAACCAGAAGACTGCTTTGGACTGATCAGATGCACAGTATCTTCTTTGACAACTACGATACAACATGTACTGGAGTGGCTTAAATTGATGCGTACCAATCAAAGAAATCCAGAAATACAGTGAGACGTCAGGACCTCATAGCTACAGTGAACGAAACCAAACCGTAGGCCTAGTGGCAGAAATTCCGTTTCTTTCGCCATGGATTCGAACCCTGATGTAGTTTTTTTTTTGACATCATAACTACAGTGACCTCACAAAGCGAAGTAACCCTGTGGTAAAGACACTACCTTTTTCACGAATGGTAATTTTCAATTTTTTTCGGATCCGGATGAGTAGTAGGGTTAGGGTTATGTATTATGGAAGGGCTTTTGTTTTATTGTATAAGTTAATCTTCAGTTTCAAACACGTAATGTTTATAATGTTTACAATCTGATTCTAAATCGGCTCACTAAAGCTTGTTGGGACTAGCCTAGAGTAGGAATTAAATGTCGCGAACTAGATTTTCCATTTTGGCATCAACTAAGACGACGACCACATCCAAGCACCCAGGAAAGTTGAATGCATTGACGGCGTAACTTAGACATGCTATGATTGCGTTTTTTAGGGAATACGTCGTATATTTGAAGAGAATATTGCCATTTTTTATAAAACAGTCGAAAACTTGTTGTAATCGCACAAATATAAAATTGCTCAAAGGAACCATGCAACTTTATTACGATATCAGATGAGATAAACATCCAAAGTTTCACACATACTAGTGATTTTTCACATTGTTCCAATTGAGGTTTATGAATCTAATGCTACAGGGTATAGTTCCTTGGCGCACAGATATACCTGATACACAAATAACAGTGGCTTTCCTAGAGTAGATCTAAAGGAATAGATGTATTCTTTCCAACAAGTATAAAATTGTTTGTGGCAAAAGTACCGTTTAGTAACTTGTAACTTTATTAAATTGTTCTGGAAACCCGGACGCTGGTGTAGAGGGTTTAAGGAATAAGCGTAATGTAAAAAAAAAAAAAAACGAAGTTCCAAACTCTTATCAGACTTATCAGGTAGAAAGACCAGAAGAATAAAGTTTGGGCAAAAGTGGTCTTGGGAGATTTGCACATCCATGTAAGAGTTTGGTTTTTATTAAGGAAAGAAATGATTGAAACATTGCAAACAATCATTTTATGGGTTATCCATTTCAGGACGATTGCGTGTCTGAAACAAGTTCTTCAAGGGATTGATTTTGGTTTGAATGAGTTTGGGGAACAAAAGTTTTTTTCGCCAGAGGTAGACATACCAAATTGAACCAAGTTGGGGAGTAATCTTTATATTTCAATCTATTCAAGGCACTAATGCCAGCAAACAACGTTAAACCAGAGTAAAGTTTACAAAACAAAGGTTACAAAACACCACCTCTTTCAGTCCTGCACTAGCCTCCTAAAACCCCAAACATTAGACTTCTCATGATTATGCTTTGCCCTCAATGAACAAAATACTACAGGAATCCATACTGTCAAAATATTCTTGAAATCTATCCATAATTTTACGCCCCCCAAAAATATAAAAATATGTACAAGTTGGGATTTAATTTTCATTAGATTTATAGTTACATAAAATAATAAAAAATTAAATCCTACTTTTTGAATCCTGCTGAGTCAATCTTTTACAGGCAATCAAAAATAAAGGAAACAAATTTCCTCATACAGGTTTCAAAAGATTTGGCATGAATTTCTTGACCGATGCCTTCTTTCAGTAATGGGTAGACCTGAAAAAGAAAAATAGTTGCATGACTGAGCGGGAGGGGGTTGTTTTTAGTTTCGTAATATCATGACACCCTCCATAAGCTACTCCTCTTAATGGATGTAATCTTTTATTATAATGCCTGTTTATTTTAAGTGTGCGACTGAAAATTCACAGTGATTACGGGGATCCTTTCAGCTTTGCTCAAATTCCATTTGATTACTAAACGCAGATGAAAATTATTGCACAGTACAGGAATGCTGTTCGTTAAGACTATGCTTTAAACATATCTTCACAATAATCCCATATGATAATGATAGTAATATGGTCATACAAGAGATAAAAAAGAAATGTGGTCTTTAGATACAAAAAATATGATCCGTTTTCTAAATCGGACTTTTGCTTGCCTTGCAAATGTGATGACTGAAATAATCCCAAAAATTAGCTCAAGACAAATAAGAGCCAGCTGAACACCAGACAAAATTATTTCTATGCGAAGCACATATGTCTGCCACAACAGCAGAAACAAAGAACCGAAAACGGCAGGTACGCTGAGAAGAATGGAAATCACCATTCCGGTAATTTGTTCTGTAAGATTTCCTTTCCTCCCTGCAACACAATAATAAGTTATTTCACTTTCATACATCGATTGAATATAGAAAAATCAAATGTCTAAATAAATCCAAAAGAAATGCAAACCGAGACACGGACAAAAGTTATTCAAAATTCGCGCATTCGAAACCATGGAATGGTCCGCAATTTTAGTCTTTGATAATGATGTCTGGCGGCCAAAACGTGTCAGCGATTCGATCGTGCAGAGTGAACAAGACAAGCTCCCAGACAGACCACACGTCAGTAGCAAAATGCCAAGACTGAACGCTACAGATCTGGAAAGAGCCATCGGATTACTGAAGCCTGAAAACCATCCAAACGTCGTTGCCATGCACTAGATGTGACATTTGCCACAATCTATTGTTTCTTTCAAGCCAATGGAGCTCCCCAAAAATCCGACGAAATTTGATTTTTTTTTGAAAAGATATACAAAATGAATTGCAACCAGGAACGGAAAGCATGGGCAAGTAGAATCAGGATCAGAAAAGTTTTTCTTAGGCATGGTGGGGACTATGAGAGAGAGCAGAAAGTTCGGCGGAGAAGAAAGAACTGTGCTCAGCGAGGTGGGGCATGAATACACAATGCAGCAGCAATAGCCGAAATCTGGAGCCGTCTGATTAAGCCATGTTAGAAAGATTTATGAAAGTGGCAAATTTCAGCAGATAGAAGACTTAGACAAATCAGCAAGGGAGAGAGTCTCCAACCCACATATAACAGTCGTCTGACTAGAGGCACAAGGCTGCTTAGAGACCATTCTTGTTTAGTCCGTTTGCTCCACCGGGGAACATAGGGCCTCAACAACACTCCTCCAGCGGACTCGGTTCACGGCGGTCTTCTTCAGCTGAGCCCATGTCCATCCGGCTGCCTTCATTTCAACCTCAATGCACCTCTTTCATGTCTGTCTTGACCGGCCAACTTTTCTTTTCCCTTGTGAGTTCCAGTCAAGGGTTTGCCTTGTGATGTTGTCAGAGCTATTTCTGAGGTAAGTGGCCTATCCAGCCCTACTTTCTTCTTCTGATTTCTTAGTCGATGGGGATCTGTTTTGATCTCTTCCATAAGCTGATGTTGGAAGTTTTCTCTGGCCATCTTATGTGCAGGATGTTTCGGAGGCAGCGTTGATGAAGGTTTGGAGCTTACTTGTGCTTGTCATGGTCAATCTCCAGGTTTCCGAAACATAAACCCAGACTGCTTTCACGTTGGTGTTCAAAATACGAATTTTGGTTTGTTGTGAAAGGGCAGTGGAGTTCCAAATGTAAGGTGTTGAAGGCATGCCTGCCTTTGTTGATGCGGCTCCTTATGTCCTCATCTGCTCCTCCATCCTTGATGTCAGCTCCTTGCCGCTGGATTTGGTCTTGCTGCTGATTGTTAATTCTCACGGTTTCTGTTTTGTTAGTGTTGATCTTTAGGCCAGTTTTCGCTGCTTCCTCTGATAGATGTGTGAGTTTCTGCTGTGCATCTTGTTGTCTGTGCGACATCTGACGTCATCTGCTAGGTCTAGGTCCTCCAGGATTTAAGTGAAGGCATTTTGTGTACAGCTCTTCATGATCCAGTCTACTACCAGCAGGAAGATGGTCGGTGTCAGCATGCAGCCCTGTCTCACCCCGTCCGCATTTCAAAAGGCTCTGTCATTTTTCCTTTATGCACAACCTGGCATGTGGAGTTGTTTTAAAGTTGTTTGATAATGGAGGTGGACTTTGGTGGTATCCCATAATGTGCCATTAGTTTCCAAACAACCTCTCTATGTACACTGTCAAAGGCCTTCTCAAAGTCTACAAAGATTGTGTAAAGTGGAGTCTGCCATTCCAATGACTGTTCTATAATGATGCGCAATGTTGCAATGTGGTCCGTGCAAGATTTGTCCTGCCTGAAGCCTGCTTGCTCATCTCGCAGTCGTTTGTCTAGAGGCTCCCTCAGTTTCAGCAGCATGATTCGTGTCAGTACCTTGATAGGTACAGATAGGACCATGATATCTCGCCAGTTGTTGCAGTTGGAGAGGTCGCCTTTCCCAGTCTTGATTTCTTTTACTGCTGTGATGATCTTGGCTCTGCTGGGTGGGCTGGTGTTGATGTCCAAAAGACTGTCTGCTGGTGGGATGAGTGGAGGCTGCACTGGGGAAGGCCTGTTGAGGACTTCTGCAAAGTGCTCGACACATCTCGTTCGTTCTTGGCCTTCGTTGGTGATGGTGCGGCCTTCCTTGTCCTTTGTTGCACATATTGGCTGTGTGTTCTTGCCTGCGAGAGTTCTGGTGATCTCATACAATCACTTCATGTCCCGTTTCCCAACTGCTGTTTCTGCCTCCTCTGTAAGATCGTGGATGAATTTCCTCTTGTCCGCTCTACAGCTCTTTTTCACCATCCGATCATGTGGTTGGAGATCCATCTTCTCCTCATAATTTTGACAGTTATTCATCTTCTGAGTTCTCACCTTCAGCCTCAGTGTCGCCTGCACTAGGTGGTGGTCTGACGCAGCATCTGCCCCTCGCTTCACACTGACGTCTAGTAGACTCCTCCACTTTCGGACAATGGTGATGTGGTCGATCTGGTCTTCTTGTGGATTTTCTTATGCGGGTAGACAGTGCCTCCAAGCTCGTTGAAAGCACAGAAGTCCGTGAAGAGTTCTCCATTTCCATTTTTCTCCCCACTCCAAGTTCTTTTCCGGTGTTGTCCTTCCCAACTTTGGCATTTAGGTCTTCCATGAGGATCTTTATCAATAGCTGCCTGCAATGCACTGTAAAACTTTTCTTCCTCTTCTTATGCAGCGTTAGTAGGTGCATAACAATGAATGATGGTAACGTTTCTTCCTTTGGACTTGAATCTAGCTTACAGGATTCTCTCTGAGACTGGCTCCTACTCCATCAGTGCCTTGGCTGCCTCTGCTTTCATAAGCAGTCCAACTCCATACATGTGCTGTTCTTGTGGGTCGGAGTAGATGATGGTTTCTCCGCTTCCCAGTCGTTGTTGTCCGTTTCCTGTCCATCTTGTTTCACATAATCCTAGTATTGTGAACTGTTTTACGGCTTTCGTAGAGGGTGCGGACGTTCCATATTCCGATCTTTGTTTTGGTCTTGGCTGACAAAAGATCTATCGGCGCACTGGCTTCCCTAAGGCTTTCACCACCACGCGTCATAAGCTCTGCTGGAGAGAAATCATCGCCAGCCAAGGTGCTTTCTGGTTGTGTCGTGGTTTCTGTAACAAATCTTCCTTACGGGAATGGGTCGTTGGCCCATAGCCCAACCCCCAACCTGGAGGACAGAGACTGCGCTTCGTCTGGTCTCTATCCTTCGACCTCTATGGCATGCGGGAGTCTACCAGGAGCATAAAGCTCCAGCCAGCATAGCTCTCAGGGTTATTGAGACACTCAAGCCCTCCCACCACGCCAAGGTAGCAGTCCATGGGAGAGCAGAAACCATTGATGAGTAAAAAAAAAAAAGGCCAGCAATGCTCTCCATACAGACCTAGGGAAGTCACGACAGCGCCACAACAGATCAGACTACAAGGATTTACAAGAGCGAGAACACAGGTATTTAGTGCTATGATGGTAGAAGCTACGGAGGGGAGAAGTATGTACAGTAGTAAAACTATGTATAAATATTAATATTGAAATCAATATTTTTTAATACTATGCATATGTACCGGTATGCATTGGTTCTGTATACCTTTTGAACGCATTGAGATGCAATTGTCACCAATTTTTCATTTTCCGTTTATCCTGCTACTTTATTTACTCACCAAATAGAATTCTAAAGAACTCAACTCCAACCATAAGGAAAATAAGAATGATTTCGGCAGCAAGCACTCCATTAGCAAATGGCAATGTTTCCCCTGCAAAGAAAAAAAACAACTCAAAAGATTGTTAAAAGTTCTAATGCATTCTTCTTTGAACAAGTAACACATAACATACACAAAATGTACACAGGTTATGAGCAAACTGCTGCTTCAGCTAAATTTGACATCAACACAAATACTACAAATAATTTACCCGTGATGAAAGGATTTATTTGTAGTATTTTTACTTCAAGAACATTATTCATTTGTGCGTTTAGAATAATTCACCACCCGAGGCAACATCACTGCTATGACAGTTTTCAATGAATGAGTGCCTGCATGAAAACTATCTTCATTGAGATAGGTTAGTAAAGACTACCGAAGGAGATAAAAGAAATACAGCTTCCGACACAGAGCTCACGACAGTAGGAAAGAGTACTACTGCTCCACATGGAAATAAATCTGATTATACACAGTGACAGTAGTATTAAATACAGCTAGGATAGATAAGAAACGGATTTAAGCGCTGCCAGGACTTTGTTGGGGATGGATTTAAGCATGCAAATATTCTCCAAGGGATGACCAAATATCGGCCCATAGCGTATGTTACGGAAGTAACCCTCCACATTGCATTGCATGTGTGTAGGGCGTGTAAGGAGAGTCCTTGCACACCTCTGAAAAGTCTGATGCCAGTTTCAAGTGGTGCCTTTCAAGTGGTGCCTTGTTAATCCACATATTTGAATGTGAGAGAGCTATTTTTTCTCAGTAGGTTTTGCGAGAGGCACGCTTGAGGTACATGGAGATAATTGTTAAATATGCATGGTCATGTTCTGTGTGACACAGGATTTGTTAAGCTTAAACACCTTAACATGAGGTAAGGCTGTTAAGGTATAAAAAATACGAAGCGTCTAAGGCGTCTAAGGTGAATGTCCTTAAGTGAGACAGGGTCCTGGGACAGTGAGTTTAAGAACGGGCCAAGTGGAGCGTTCATCTTTGAATGTTTGATATCATAATCCTAAGAAAGTTGAGATAGGGTGTTTACTTCTTGGAGTCTTGTGGGACAACTAGTCTGGACAGTTCGCATATAAATAAATAAAATTGTAACGCGCGAGAACACATTTCATCACACTTCGCGCGGACGAGGCACAAAGTGAAAACAACGAAACACACACACACAGACGGAGAGATGAACGAAACACAGGTTGGGATATAGATCGTCCTTCAGTCACATATGCGTGGAAAAGTATCATAAGTTGTAGGTTAATGCAGACAGGCAGTCATGACGCCAGTCAAGGTACTTGCGAAAAGAAAAGTTTTTAAGTTACATTTGAAAGTCTGTAGTGATGGGGAGTGGCGAATGTTGTGGGGAAGTGAGTTCCATTGGGTGGATGACGAGAAGGTGAACATGCGCTGTCAATATGTTTTTGTCCTGATGCGGGGTACTGAGAGAATGCGATCGTCGGAAGAGGAGCGGAGCGTCTCACTGAAGTGTAAGAAGTTCTGAAAAGTAGCTGGGGCATGCACCGGTGAAAAAATTGAAACAGAGAGTAGACAGCTTGTTTCGATGCGAGCCTGAATGGGGAGCCCGTGCAGAGTGCGGAGGAGAGGTGTGGCACGGTCTGTTTTGTGCGCTTTCAGGACAAGGCGAGCCGCCGAGTTTTGAAGTTTCTGTAACTTCTGTAGCAGATACAGAGGACAGCCGGCCAGCAAGGAATTGCAGTAGTCGAGTTTAGACAGAATGTAGGCACAGAAGATGACGGAAGTTCAGAATAAGCGGATCTGCAGATGTTGGAAATGTGTTTGTCAAGTGTCATGTTAGAGGTAATAATAACACTGAGGTTTCTTGCAGAGTCGGTGAAAGGGATGTCGACATCACCAACTCGAACTGCTGTGGGATATTCTGTCACTCCAGCATTTCTTTTACTGAAGAGAAGAGCCTCTGTTTTTTCGTCGTTCATGCTTTGACACCGGAGATGCAATTCTGCATGGTCATGATGCTGGCATGCACATCAGCTGGAGGACAAGAACTGTATAATTGGGTGTCGTCTGCATAGGACTGGATGGAGACCGTGTGAGATTGAATGAGTGATGAAAGTGGTTTGATGAATAGGATGAAAAGGATAGGCCCCAGGACAGATCCCTGAGGGACTCCGAGAGACAATGCAAATGGGGTGACAACTGGTCAGCGACAAGTAGAGACTGAGTTCTACCAGAGAGGTAGGACTGGAACCACGCCAGCGCCGACCCGCAGATGCCGTAGAGATCATGGAGACGATTGAGGAGGATGGTCGATCGTATCAAACGCTGCAGATAGATCAAGGAGGCTCAGAAAAAAAAAACGCCACCAGACCTGATACCACAGCTTCCCAATGATGAGGTCTGCGATCAACATGCTGCAAATGCCTGTTGGACAGGTTGCACGGGTTCCCCCCACCCACACACACACACACAAAAAGGCGACGAGCAGCATCTACTGCGAGGATGGCCCTGTTGTCCAGCTACCCCATGCTCGTGCAACAGAGCGCAAAGCTCGCGAATATATTGAAAACCCAAGGGGAACAAGTGAGTACAGTATTGGTGATTTACGCAGCGAGCAAAACTTGACCAGTACCTTGCTAGTGTGCTAACTTCTAAACATATAGTGATAACTAAGGCAACACTGTAATTTAAAATTACCCTCATGTCACCATGCACCCAGAAAGAAACAGATACCGGAATTTTTTTACTCTGTACCATACATAACACTAAGATGAACTGTCGACAGACGTTGGTCTCAGTCGGTGCCACTTATAATTTTTCTAATCTGTAGCCTGGACTCCCATTGGGACTGGTGCACATATGTATTGCATTATACTTTTTTTAACAGCTTGGTACATGGAATCAGAACAAGGACAGCTTGGCAAAGAATGGGATGCAGCTGATGTGTTCAGCAGGTTTTACAGGTCCACTGCAGGGCATTAGTGATGATATAGCAGTTTTCTTTTGTTTGACAAAGTAACGATGTAAACACAACAAAGCAGACAATGATAGCAACAAAGGGAAAATAAATGGACAACATTCCTCCCACCAGTGCAGCATTACTGCAGGATGTTAAGCATACTTTCTCGTTAACCGGGAAAACCATTTACTCTGCATAAACATCATTTTGGAGGACATGAAGATGGGGGATGCAACCCCCTCCTCCACTCCGTCCTCTGCTGTCCACCCTCGTCACTGGTCTAGCTTAACTTGTTAACATGTCCTCCATCATCTCGGGGAATCCGAGCTAACTGTGAGGACCTCCAGTGTCGTATCTCTTCTCTCAAACCTGCCGTTCGCACCCTGCAGACTCCTGTTACTTCTTGTGTGTTCTTCATGCTTCTTCTGTTTACACCAACTTGGGTTGGGCGGTGTCGCCCTCCTCATTCATCCTCGCCTTCTTTACAGCCCCATTCCTCTCACCTTTTCTCTGCAGGTTGTGGCTGCTAGTCATGGTGCATACAGCCATCTCTATTTACGGTCTCTACCTTCCTCCATCAGCTTGGGTTTCCTGCCCTCAGTTGGATGATTTAGTGGCCCAACTTCCCCCTCCTGTTCTTCTTTTGGGCAATTTCAATGGTCGTCACCCACTGTGGGGTGGTGTTTCCGGCGACGCTTGGAGGGGGGAGCTTTTAGCTTCATTTATTGCTGAGAAGGATCTCAATGTCCCACTTTCTGTCAGAATTAGAGTGGGTATACTTCTGCCATTGATCTTTCGGCCTGTTCTCCCTCTCTTTCTGTTGACTTTTCTTGGTGCGTTAGTGGTCGGTTGACCTTTCTGCAAACCCTGGGCCACCAGGTCCCTGGACTCTTTCAAAACCTGATCGGTTGCTGTTTAGCTCTCTTTGTCTCTTCCAGTTTATTTAATCCTCTGCTTTTAATCTCGATCCCGGGTGGGAAGGGGGGGGGGAGATCCCGTCCACTTTTTTACCCAAGTTTTACTTGATGTCACGCGATCCGCCATCCATACCAGTGGCAGGGTTCATCAAATCCCTCACGTTCCTTAGCTCACAGAGGAATGTCGGACCATGCAGTGGGAGTGGACGAAGGCACAACGTGGTTTATCCAGCCCCACTGCCGATAATGTGCTTTCTTTATAACACCTCCGGGCTCGTGCTCGGTTTGTTTTTAAACAGCAGCACAACCAGGCTTGGCAGATTTTCTTTTCCTCTCTCTTTGTCCATACCTTTTCTTCCATGGTCTGGGCAGCCTCAACTGTGTAAATAATATTCAACATTTGGATTCTTCCAATGGTTTTAAATTTCACACTGCCAAGACTGTTTGCATGCATTTTTGTAAACTCTGTGGCCACTTTCAAGAGCCCACCATTCATTTTGATGGTTCAGTGCTCCAGATGGTTCCCGAGGTCAAATTGTTAGGGGACATTTTTGACTGCAAACTTTCAATTTTAAGCCACATCTGGTTCATTCTTGTATCGTGCCTGAAGGCGCTGGATGTTTTACACGTTGGGTGCACCCAGTGGGGTGCAGATCGGCCCACCCTTTTACGTTTATATCATTGCTTGGTTCACTCCAAGCCCCACCACTCACTCACTTCCGCTCCTTTCTCCTTCTACCTTTTTTATCCTCTTTGCTATCCACTGTGGTACAGCCTTTGTTGCTGGCACAGCGTTAAGCCCCAACACTCTCTCTGGTTCACTGATTTATTGTGGATTGATTTCCAAACACGAGACGATATCCTCCCCACAGTTACAAGGAATTGACATTATTTGTCGATAATGTTTACTATCCATTGATCAATGATTTTGATTCCACCTACTCTGATCGACAGTTTTTGAAGGCGTCCTAAAGGCGTAATAAAATTGGAATTAGAAAACCCTATCATATCAGTGTGTCGTGTTTTCATTGCGTTTTTCAATTGCAGTCGGTGTCTTGAACTAGACAGCCCGTGTGTTTTTTTCTCAACATTCCTTAAAGCTATTATCTCAAATATAGAATGGATTTGAAACTTTTCCTCCGTCTTATAATATGATCATACTTTTGTGGCTTCAGTCTCACCTGTCTCGATGCATCCCCCATCTTCCACCTCGGCACGTCACTTGCTGGTTTCTATGGTTGTCCCAGACGATCGTCATGTCGCCTGTCTATCAGTTTCACCAGCTTGGTTTCCATCTCGGCTTGGTGTGAAGAGTAGCTCAGAGGCTACTCTGCGGGACCTTGAGAGGGAGGGATGGCCGCTTGACTACCCGAATCCGGTGGGCTGTTCCCTGGGTCTTGCACTCCTGACGTTTTGCCTTCGAGGCATCACGTTCCACCCCTTGGCAAGGTGTTCTCTGACTCACTCCAGCCGTGTCGTCTCTCTCAGCTTGGATGCTACCATGGTCTC
The DNA here is from genome assembly GCA_004794575.1 of Lanistes nyassanus. Taxonomy (NCBI): domain Eukaryota; kingdom Metazoa; phylum Mollusca; class Gastropoda; order Architaenioglossa; family Ampullariidae; genus Lanistes; species Lanistes nyassanus. The sequence goes on from SMGT01005403.1 coordinate 61,091, forward strand.
AGGATGCCACTTCGCTGCTGTTGGAACAGGGGTTGAGGGGGCGAGTGTAAGCCTTCCTTCTGGTCAGGCAGTCGGACGTGATGGATGGGGTGTTGGAGTGCATGTTTCTCTGCTCCCAAGCACGAAGCTTCCTGTTCTGCTCCCGCCAGCTTGGGTGGGGTGTGGGCGGATACATTTGTCACTGCTGACTACGCACTAAGTACCCCCTACTTCCTGGTGTGGGTCACACCGACACCCCCCTGCAGTTTCCGACCAGTTCACAAGCCTTGCGCCTCTGACTTGGTGGGTTCTGCTGGGATGTGTGATTGCCCTCCTCTCCTGTCACTGGTAGGGTAGGCTAACCATGTACTTTTGGTGGAGGGTGCTTCGCACTCCACACTTCCTGCCTCTCCTAGGAGGACGTACCGGAAGTGCTGGAGGGGGGAACATGGTTCAGACTCCCAGCAGTCTAAGCAGGTGAATATGAGGTCTCCCTCTCTGTTCCATTTCCTGTGGAGCGAGTGGGCTTCCTGCAGAAGGCGAACACCTCACTGTTTCTGGCAGTGCCGAGAAGCTGACTCCTGCTGGCAGTTCTAGAAGCTGACTCCTGCTGCGTTATTTCACCTTCTGGCCCCTCGCCTGTTGGTGTGGTCGGCGCTTCGTGTGGTATGACATGGGCCTAGCCTGGCTTATGATGTTTTCCACCTCGCACCGGAAGTTTTTACTCCGGAAGTTTTGCCCTCCTTTGGGAGCAATCCATCTTCCAGTTTGAATGGCCTTCTGCCTGGATGTGGACTTGCATTCTGGCACTTTCGCTCATGCACGTGCCAGACGTGGGGCGTGCCTCTCTCTAGAGTGCTGCTCATGCATACATCTCGGTGTTTGCAAGCGGGCGGGAGGCGCAACTGCTTGCCATACTGGAGGTACCTTCCTCTGGCCCTCATTGGGCAGATGAGGCCACTGAGTTCCTCTGCCTTGTTTGGACTTTTCTCCTAAAAGTTAAAAAAAAAGGTAGTGTGCAAGCTTGCTGCCACCAATCAGCAGCTCCAGATTACGTCCTTGCTCGCCTTTCCAGGTCATTCAAGCACTCAGCTGCTAGTCCATGGCCAGCTGCTTTCTTGAAGCCTACTCCATTCCCCTTTTCCTGTCCCAAAGGTGCCTCTGGCCCCACCCTCCCCATCAGCTGGTAGGTTGGGGTGGCCATTGAGCAGTTGGGGTCATGGAATGTTTTGGTAACTAAACTAAAATTTAAGAAATTTGTATATACAAACAAGTAATTTGGTACATATATACTTTGTCAAATGCTGAAAACAAAACCCCCAAATGCATAGCCAAAGGGAAACAATTTAATACAAATTAAGCAACATCGTTTTTCTGCGTTTGCATGAAAATATTTAAAATTCCAGGTGCATTCAGATTCGACATATATTAAATTTTGCATGTATGTACTTTGCCAGTCAATGTGAAATGTTAATGATTATGCAAATTAAGTAACATACCTTTTTGCATTTATATACAAATATATTTTTTTTGTAAACACCAAGTGCATTCATATTCAAGATATATTAATGAAATTTGACATATATGTACTTTGTAACATACTGAAAATAGGTATAGCCGAAGTGAAAATGTTTATTCAAAGTGACATGGTTTCCTGCATTTATATTAAATACATTTTAAACTTCCAATTCCTATTCAATGTCATGAGCCCGCTCACTAAGCGTGTGCTGACAACTGGGATCCAAGACAAACACAACATAGGACAAATACATGAAATCCTTAAAGTGCAAATTATAAATAATAAAGAACAAATGAGGACCGAGCGTTATAAATCATCAAATGATAACCCCAACATAGTACTGGCAGCGCTCAACACAACCGTATGCTGACGTATGTGACCAAGGTAGCCTACCGTACACAACCCTCATTACACAACGTGTGCCAGTAATTTGTTGGGGTTATCATTTGATTATTGCACTCTGAGGATTACATGTATTTGTCCTATGTTGTGTTTGTCTTTGATCCCAGTTGTCAGACTGCTTCGGTGGTCTAGTGGTTAAGGCGTCCGCTTCCGAGGCGGGAGGTCGGCGGGTCGCATCCAGGCCGAGTCATACCTAAGACTTTAAGTCATACCGACGCCTGGCACTACAGGGAACAGTCCTAGGACTGTTTGGCCCAGTGTCAGTATAATGTGAGTGGGTGGGACTGAGGCCTGTGTTGCCCCATCAGTCCCATGTGTGGCAGCACGTTTAACCTCATTTAACTGCACTGACACCACAGTCTGCTAAGAAGTCCACATCAGCTTGCATTCTGGGGTTGGGAGCAACCACTGCCCGTCCCTCTGCTTATTTTTCTGCCCCTGCCTCATCCTCCCACAACCACTTTTTGGCTCTTGCCAACAATGGGATGGAGGTTAGGGGTTCCCACCTCCTCCCCTTCTCCCACACATTGGCCTTCCCCTAGTCCAAACGACTCGTCCTGCCCCCTTAAGGGGCAGGTGGGACGCAATCTTTTGGAGGACATGAAGATGGGGGATGCAACCCCCTCCTCCACTCCATCCTCTGCTGTCCACCCTCGTCACTGGTCTAGATTAACTCGTTAACATGTCCTCCATCATCCAATGGAACTCTCGGGGAATCCAAGCTAACTGTGAGGACCTGTGCTGTCATATCTCTTCTCTCAAACCTGCCGTTCGCACCCTGCAGATTCCGGTGATTTTGCACTATGGGGAGATGGGGTCCTATTACTAAACTATGCACTGAAAGAACCACCAGACTGATGGCTGCAGTAAGACGGTCAGTGCGGACAGGCAGTTTAATGTACGGGAAAATGGCTGAATGGAGTTTGCACAATGTTTAACTCCAGGAAATAATCCTTGGCCACACCAGGATTCGAACCAGCAACCTTCCATCTGCTAGTCCGCAGCTCTACCGACTGAGCTAACCAGGCCCCCAACTTTGTTGGGGTCCTCATTTGTTCTTTATTAATTTCAATACTGCATGTGTCTGGAATTTTAAAATGTATTTAATGTAAATGCAGAAAACCATGTCGCTTACTTTGAATAAACATTTTCACTTCAGCTATGCCTGTTTTCAGTATGTTACAAAGTACATATATGTCAAATTTTATTAATAAATCTTGAATATGAATGCACCTGGTGTTTACAAAAAAATATATTTGTATATAAATGCAGGAAGGTATGTTACTTAATTTGCATAATCATTAACATTTCACATTGACTGGCAAAGTACATACATGCAAAATTTAATATATGTCGAATCTGAATGCACCTGGAATTTTAAATATTTTCATGCAAACGCAGAAAAACGATGTTGCTTAGTTTGTATTAAATTGTTTCCCTTTGGCTATGCATTTGGGGGTTTTGTTTTCAGCATTTGACAAAGTATATATGTACCAAATTACTTGTTTGTATATACAAATTTCTTAAATTTTAGTTTAGTTAGCAAAACATTCCATGACCCCAACTGCTCAATGGCCACCCCAACCCACCAGCTGATGGGGAGGGTGGGGCCGGAGGCACCTTTGGGACAGGAAAAGGGGAATGGAGTAGGCTTCAAGAAAGCAGCTGGCCATGGACTAGCAGCTGAGTGCTTGCATGACCTGGAAAGGCGAGCAAGGACGTAATCTGGAGCTGCTGATTGGTGGCAGCAAGCTTGCACACTACCTTTTTTTTTTTCACTTTTAGGAGAAAAGTCCGAACAAAACAGAGGAACTCAGTGGCCTCATCTGCCCAATGGAGGCCAGAGGAAGGTACCTCCAGTATGGCAAGCAGTTGCGCCTCCCGCCCGCTTGCAAACACCAAGATGTATGCATGAGCAGCACTCTAGAGAGAGACACGCCCCACGTTTGTCACGTGCATGAGCGAAAGTGCCAGAATGCAAGTCCACATCCAGGCAGAAGGCCATTCAAACCGGAAGATGGATTGCTCCTAAGGGAGGGCAAAACTTCCGGAGTAAAAACTTCTGGCGGGAGATGGAAAACATCATAAGCCAGGCTAGGCCCATGCCATACCACAAGAAGCGCCAACCACACCAACAGGCGAGGGGCAAGAAGGTGAAATAATGCACCAGGAGTCAGCTTCTAGGACTTCCTCTCAGCACTGCCAGAAACAGTGAGGTGTTGGCCTTCTGCAGGAGGCCCACTCGCTCCACAGGAAATGGAACAGACAGGGAGACCTCATATCCACCTGCTCAGACTGCTGGGAGTCTGAACCATGTTCCC
>SMGT01005404.1:3424-31077 GCA_004794575.1 Lanistes nyassanus
GGGGGGGGGGGGGGCTTCCATCAGTAGATATTTTTTGTAAAGATGGCCTTGAAGCATGTCTGTCGAAATGCACAAGCACTTGCATATTAAGCGAGCGCTTGAAACACACACACACGCGCACACACCAACGCACATTTAACAAATGCAAGCACACATGCACGGATGCACGCACGCACACAAGAGCATGCGCAGGCTCTCGCTTGCTTCACGTGCAGGTCTGGAGGCCCTTCTTTACAATTACCACAAAGAAGCACGTGCAGAAGCTCTTGGACAGAGGGCGCTGGGCTATCAAGATTCGCTTTTAAGTTATCAAAACGTTAACATCAACACATAATAACCATTCACACTAATATTTAAGATCCCCCTGTAGAGTGAGTGCATTAGTTCACGACAGCATCAGGAGTTACCCGGATGAGGTCTTTTTCTTGTAATATTTACTGCGCATAAAGACGAATCTGAGATCTGTAGGCAAACTAGGAAAGCACTGCCTTGTGGGTACTCGCCCCTGACAATCGGTAGAACTGTCTTTTGCGTTTTTTTATCTCAACTCGCGTGTCTGCACCAAACTTCGTAATGGGGTCCTGAATTCTCTTTGACGTGACCGCATACCCACTGCCTTTGGTTCTCAATTCTCCAGCATGTGCAGGAGAAGTGTTCAATGTCCAGCGGGTTCGATTTTCATTTCCACACGCGTATTTCCTCAGAAATATAAGCTGTTCTAATAAAAACGGGTTTAATCTATTATTCTCTGTGATACGTAGTAATGTAACCCTGTTTTGTGTAATTTATGCTTGGTGTTAACGGGGTGGTGGCCCGTGATACCACGTTGTACGTAAATTACTTCCTAACTGGCACTATCTAAACTGTGCAGACCGACAGTAATTCAAAGCTTTTTCAAACGTTGACTTATCGGGCTGTGGTAACATTTCTGTCATCTCCTACCTAGCAGGTTGTCTTGTGTGGCAGATGTTCTACATACACTGCTAGTTTACAAGGAACGGCAAAGACAGAACTACTTTCGTTTTAAAGTGTGGGTTGTTAATAGGAAAATAAGGAGAGGGCAATAATACAGCACACAAGGCACGTCGAACAATTTAGGGTCCTTGGAACAAACCTCTCACTTACCTTATCAAAACATTTATCACGCCTATGTCGAGGTAGCTATTTTTTGTTAACTGTTCTTATTAATTAAGCATGTCAACAACACAGTCATAGCCACAACTTTTGTTTATTGCTGGAAGACATATTTAGCACAAATTTTCAGAATGGTAACGGGATGCTTACCATTAGCTAGGTGAATCAGAAGTAAAAAACACACAAAAAATATTTTGTGATTGTGACTTTCACGATGGTGATAGACCTGGGGGTTAATTCCTTCGTTCTTATCTTTCTCTGTGCTCTGCTTCATCTGTTACATGACAAAAAATAGTTACATCAAAGTCAGTCAGTCAGTCAGTCAGTCAGTCAGTCAGTCAGTCAGTCAGTCAGTCAGTCAGTCAGTCAGTCAGTCAGTCAGTCAGTCAGTCTACTTGCATATTTTAAATGTCTGCAGTACGCATTATTTCTTGTGTTAGGTTCAACTGCATACAACAGAATGCTCAGCCACAACTTTGGTTTAAAACGAAGTTTTGGTCGTATCAACCCCAACCCTTCTGATGCTCTCGCATTTTCCCTGTTTCGCTATCGTCTGTCCGTCAGTCCGTCCGTCCGTCTCTCTGTCTGCCTAATGTGTGTGGGTGTGTGCGCGCGTGAGTGTGTTCGGTGTTTGTGTGTGTGAGAGAGAGAGAGAGAGAAGGAAAGAAACATTCTTACATGCGTGTGTACTTTACTTTCATACCTACATGAATTCCTAAAATCGATATAGTACGGTTTACCTAATTATATTACCAATTTTAAATGATACAATTTGCGCTATCGTTCGACAGTGATATAATAACTTGGTTACACTAATACAAAATAATAAATTAGCTTATAAATGAAACATTCAGCAGACATAATCTATCATAAATAACCAGGCATGCTTACCTTCCGTGTTTTGTCTTTTTTGAATTAATATCGTACATCAGTTGTGACAGAACTAAGCGTTCGCACATCGTGCCGTGTTTGGAAAACGTCCCTCATTTCGTAAAACACGCTTGACTGCTCCGCAATTGCTTCAGAAAACAAAAATCAAAGCAAGCTCCCAAACAATCAGACAGCATTTAACAACCCAGCCTCAGTATGTAGGCAACGCGTTAGTAAACACCTACCTACGTCACGGGGTAGTTAAACCTTGATCACATATCTACTCATGGCAGTGATATCTGCCGTCTTGGCGGTAAGCCAAGCATTTGCAAAAGGGAACTTGTATGGTACGCCGGTGTTCTTTTAGAAACATAAAGCCAATCCCCACTCCCCGCCCCATCATGAACGCAGTCACCCACCCAGTGGCATGACACACCCGTGTAAATATGAATAGATATATAACTGGAGAAACAGATAGGAACAGTGAAAATTTCAATAAAATCATTTTCGTCGTTCCATTGTATCAGAAGTAACTGATTAGTCTTGATAAACAGAGAAGGTTTTAGGAAATGAAAAAACACTTACTCAAACCTAATGGAGTACCCATGCACACAAACGCAAACACACACACACACTCGCACGCCACGTACACACACGTGCCTACAAATCTATATAAGCGTAAGCATTCCTCTAATACAATCCCTGAATTTCAAAAACAGATAAGTTGCTAAAGATTTTGTTTTTGCAGTGGTTTTCATTATAATATTCCGCTGAATATTGTACTGGTTTTCAATATCCAGAGTCCTGTCACCCTAGTACGACCCTCTGGCAGTTGGCCAGCTAGTACACTGTCACCGCAAACTTTGCACCCCTGCGTGCACTAAAAAGTGACGTCGGTGTATATCGAAGTACCCTGCGAAGACCTGTACCTAGTAAGGTGACACATCTCGTTATGTAGCACCTTTTCGGTGACTTTCGTTTTATCTGTGCTGGTTTTTTTGGGGGGAAAGCGTTTTGAGAAATGACTGCTGATAACTCCAACTCGGAAAAGTATTCGTTTTAAATATCCCTTTTACGTTCTAGTAGTAGACTTTGCAGTGGTTCCTAAAGATCGTGTGTTTGTGCTTTGGTTTTCTCTCCAATCCTCTTAGACCAGCTCACTGCGTCTCTTCGTCACCTGTTTTCTCCAGTCCCCACCCAACCCCGGTCTTAAGGTAACCTTTCTTAATGAATTTGCGCTGAAAGACAACTCTTTCTGCACGCGTCTCTCTCCCTCCTCCCCCTTCTCTCTCTCACACACACTCACTCACACACACACTCTTACACACACACCCTCACACACACTCTCCCTCACACACACACTCTCTCTCTCTCTCTCACTCGCACACGTACACTCTCTCTCACACACTCTGCTCACACGCACACTCTTTCTCTCTCACACACACTCTCTCTTACACACTCTCTCTCTCTCTCTCTCTCTCTCTCTGTCTCACACACACACAAGCACTTTACATATATATATATATTCAAGCAAGCAAACGTATACACACATAGAGGAAAGGGTGTTAGGGAGATCGCAAGAGAGATCCAGACCGTAAAGTATTCTATACAGCATACATGAAATATAATACTCTATGAGAGTAGACTGTATCACGGCTGTCATGTGACTGTCACCGAGACAGATAATACGGGTTCAGAACCCCCCTCCTAGGCCCACGCACTCTCCCTCCCTCCTGGACTGGTGAACATCGTCTACGCAATTTCCCAGGCGCTGATATCTCTCCAGAGCATTCTGAAGGTGGCAATTTTGTTTTGTCTGACTGTGAATTGTTTATCGATGTGAGACCATAGCTGCTTATTTGTGAAGGATATGCTAGACATCAGCATAATGCAAGTATTAAAACACTTGCAGTTTTTTTTACATAAAACTATGAACGTCCGATTAAGACAAGGTGTGTGAAAGGATAGTGTCCGGATACGGAAACCTGTGTCTACGTGAGAGAGGCTGTGACCTGAAACGGAAATAAATTCTTGTTCTCTTCTTTCTCCCCCCTCCCCCTCCCCCCTCCTCCGTCTGATCAGGTCCAGGGTCAGCGAGGGTCAGTGCAAGCATAGCACTGTCGAGACATCCTCTTACTCGCAGTACCTTGCAGGTAGTGGCTATCCTGAGCTTAGCTCTCCGAGACATGAATGAGACAAACAAGCAAAAAATATCCAAATTTTTGCCGAAATTCCAGAAGAACTGAGGGTATTTTGTACTAACTTCACTGCAGCTATATTTTAGAAACACTTTTGATTAAAGGGAGTAGATGTAAATACGATTTTTGATAGCAGAAGGCAAAAAATGCTAGACAGCTGATGCCCATCATATCATGACGATCTCTAGAACACTCTCGTCAGACAACTGACGCGGTCACCAGACAATGAGCAGAGCATGCTGCCAATGATGATCGGCAGCTGGGCGTGTGGTAGTCCGTCTTTATTTTGCGCGCGTATCCGCTCAACACACACGCGAGCGCTCGTCCACGCACAGTGACAGAAAGACAGAGAGAGATACGAAGGAACGAACGAACAGAGAGAGATAGGGGGTGGGAGAGAGAGAAGAAAAGTGAAAGAGAGAGAGAGACGGAAAAGAGACCCCGCGCATACACGTTAAGGAAAAATAACAGTAACAGGAACATCGAGTGTTTTTCAAATTTTAATATGAGAGACAAAGCTTAAACATGTGATACTGTCTAAATATCAGATTTTAAAACATCTGATTATTTTATATAAGTATATAACTTTGTACTTTATTAAGAAAAAAGAGCCCTTGTTCATACACTCATGAACGCAGTTACACAATACTAACGCACGCGCACGCAGACACTAAAAGCATATACACGCTTTAACGCGCGCACACGCGCATCAACGCATTATTAGAAATTGATGCGAAATGTAGAATCCACTATAGCTAATTTGAAGCAAATGTTTTCCCACTGAAAAATGAATAAAGCTGCGTTTTGAGTGGTTTACATGGTCATTCGTTTTTAAAAATATGGAAAAGGTAAGTTCAAGCTCTTACCCACCCCCCACCCCCACCCCCACACCCCAATTTCTCCCTCTCTCAGAGTGTCAGATCTTTGTGTAACGTAATACATATTTCAGCACCGTATCTGCTGTGTTCAACGTTACCCATTTCCGCTGTGTATTGCTGTCGTCCCGCTGCTAGTGAACAGTCATATAAACTTTATAAGTCACCTCAAACATCCTGTCAAGATATTCTTGCAGCACGAGCCACGCAGTGTTCCAGTCACTGCTTCTGAGGATGTCTTTGGTCAGTTTAATCAGTCCATGACCTTGTCCAACCTCTCTCAGAAACTTCCGTACGCTAACAACGCGGGGTACTTCAGCCATCACATGAAAAATGCATGTAGCAGTTGTCTTTCTATGTCTGTCGTGACTGATTCTAAAAACATTAACCATATCAAGTCTTTCAGATACTAAAAATGTTAGCTTCCACTTTTCTTTGCATTATCATCCGCCGTGTTTCTCGCGATTAGACTAGGATGGGCCTAGGCTGCCTGTCAGCAAGATCATTTTACCTGTGTGTTCAGTCTCTCTGTCACTTTCAAAATTTAATTTCGTCAACTACTCAATGTGCGTCACAGACTAAAATAAATAAAAAGCTGAATCAATATGAAATGATTAAACACCTTTACAAGTTACAGTTTCCTTTGGCAAAGTCTGCACATCAAAGACTACACCATGATTATTTAAGGTAAACAAATATATTATTCTTCGAAGGAGGAGCATAGCAAAATCAAATGTTTTTGTAGTATTTTTTTCATTTTTCTTCATCTTTTTTGATTTTTCATCCTTTTCATTTTTCTTCATCCATTTTTTTTTCTTTTTTTTTCTTTTCTTTTGCTTTCTTTTCTATTTTGTTTTATCTTTCCTTTTTTACTTTTGTTTTGTTTTCCATTTTTATTTTTGTTTTTGTTTTCTATTATTTTTAATTTCCTTTTTTGTTGTTTTTATTACGCGTTTATTTATTAAATATTACATTATATATTATATATACATGCAATATATATAATATATTAAGTATATATTTATAAAAACTTTAGGAGATTTCCTTTAAAGACTAAAGACTAAAGAATAAAGAATAGGAGAACAATAAACAGCAGTAGGTTCTGGTGAGCACCTGAAAAAAAGAGGATTCGTACAGAAAGACAATGAGACAATGGTTTCCTAGTTTTCAACAACAGCACATGATAAGTAAATTAAATTAAGAGCACACACGAAATGTGCTCACTTCGATATAAGCTACTGTAAAATTACTCAACTGATGATACATTTATTTTTAGAAACATCAAGATGATTAAAAGATATTTTAAAAATCAGAACTCTTGTAAATGAAACAGATACCATACTTACTAAGCTTCCAGCTTTTATTCTGTGTAAAATGATCTCTTGCCTCCACGCGAGAGGGAAATTCTTCTGCGTGTAACAAATGAGAAAGAAACGCGTGAGTTTATTGTCAACGATAACCGTGGATGTCTGTTTTACTATACTATTAGTAATCTTTCGTGTTCAAAGTCAAAGTGACTTTTAAAAAGATAAATTTTCATTTAGAATTCACTAAACCATTAGAATGAAAAAGATCCATTTTACGCGGTGTTTGTTCCAAAAATAATGACAGTTTACAAAATTGTCTTTACAGTATTTGGGTGGCTTTGTCGTTCCAGCCAACATATGTGGAATGAGAATGGTATGTAAAAATCTTACAGGGCTTACTAGCCTAAGAAAAAAATATTTTCTTTGATACTGGTTCTGTTTAATTTGTTACCAAGTCATTGTAATGTTAAATAATACCAAATACAAGTCGGCCGGGAATAAGACAAGTTATCTATCTCCTTTTGAATTAGTTCTGAGACACGTTCGTAAACGTTTCTGAAACATGTTTATGGGACATTCAAACAACTCTGCTGAAAACCCCAAAAACCAATTGCCACGTGGTTTGTCTTATGTTTTGTGAAATGCTGGGTTCAATGCGTGACCAAAAAGCCGTTTCGGGCAGTTCATAAAACACCACCTTTAATAACCGAGAAAGTAATTATCCTTATGTTATTCTCCATTTCGAATGTAATGTAGTTTTCGTTGTTTGCTTGCTGCTTAACGTCCAGCCGCAAAAGAGGTGCATATCAGGACGGTGTTGCTTTGACAAGTTTACGTGCTGCCGCACGTGGGACTGCTCTCAACACGGGCTACAAGTCCCACCCATTCACAATTAACTGACACCGGGCCAACCAGTACTAGTACTGTTTCCTGTTGTGCCAGGCGTCTGGCAGGGCAGCTACTAGATTGTCAATTTTTTAAGTCTTAACTCAGTTTGGCCGGGGCGCGAACCATAGACCTCCTCGGAATCCCCAGCCTCAGCCACTAGACCACGGTTACTGGGTTAGTGGGTTAGTGGGTTAGTGAAATAATCTTCTCTTGCGTCAGCTTTCTATTAATAATTAAAAATAGGAATTCAGAAGTCTTTAAAATTAAGGGAAATGGTATGGCATGGCAATGCACTATAAATATATTAATATATGCTACAAAGGAAACCACAAACGGAAAAATGTTATGCTTTCAAACTGCTGCGTTAATTAATGTTCTGCACCTTTTCCCTTCCTGGGGACTGTGCATGTGCTCACATGCTCCAGTGATACAGGCTGTAAGAGGCAGGCGTATGTTGCTCCAGGACGCACAGCATGCTTGGCCATCCGCAGTACCACCCTGTCACTCACCAGACCATCGTGATAGTAGTCACGTGGAGTGAAGACAGCATGCCTGTTCTTGTGCCATACCGCATCCATCACGACATCTTTTCCCATCAAAACAGAAAGCAATAATCAAGGATTCATCTTTCAGATTGTGCATTATGAAGTCGGTATCAAAACATAGTTTTGCTGATTCAGTCCCTTCCCGGTGCCTCGTACCCAGACTTGAATGGCGTATCACATCTTCAGTTGCTTCTAACGAGGTTTTACTATCTAGAATCTATCGCCACAATTTATCAGTCTTCTAACAAGCAAAATATTTGATCAACAAAAGCTCATTTCAAATGAAAGTATCAAGCACGCACAAATACAAACACTCACACGTACACACAATTCCACACATGCAAGCCTTAATAATTAGCTACAAACAACTGTATCATGAACTCTCTTCTTCTCTCTCTTTTTGCCGCAATGACTGCACCTACATATAACCGAAACAAATGTAAAACACACACGTGCATACAATACACTGTCATGTGCAGATATAGAACCTACCTGGAAGACCCTCTTGTTTGATATGATACACTTGAAAATTTCTTCCACTTTCACTTGGGTCCTCTTCAAACTCACACACGAGGCTCCAGTCATCCAACTCTTCCGAACTCAGAATACTGCAAGACGCAAAGTTGCCTGAAAAACAAACATTACGTAAGGTGATATTGCTTACTCCTGCGATTTAGGTTAGCGGTCGCATTATGGTTAAACTTGGGGGTGTGGACGTGCCGGGATATGAGACGGGGTGGGTTGGGGTAGATAGGATGGCATAGGTATATGAAAGAGATAAGATTACAGAATTAATCAGCGGACTATACGTACGGCACATCTCCTCATCAGGGCTGGCTTGAATGAGAGTTCGCATTTGCCTTGTGTATTTTATGTACACCTTTACACGTGAACAGGGGATAAGAACGCCCATGCAAGCCACCCAACCGGGGAAAAAATAAGGTCCCTGGATTGGTAAGGAAAAAAGAAGAAAGAGTGCGAAAGGGAAGAAAGGATGATAGACCAAACAAAGGTTAAACAAAGGTTAAAACTGTACCCTCACGCCCCTTGGTAAAAGGGAACACACCACGCCCGTGTGTGCATGCGTGTGTGACTAAATGTGTGCGTGCGCGAGCGTTTGTGTCCGTTTTAGTGTAAAACATTAGAAAACGTACCTTGCTCGGAACAGCTTGAAGAAATCTGTGAAGAGACTGTTACGATCCACAGAAACACCTGCTTCATTTTCCTTGCTACCGATGTTCAGTGCCAAATAGAAGGTCCAGAGTCCACTTTTCAAACTACGAAACAATCAACCTGAGAACAAAAACCCACAATAAAAAAGACAAGAAAGAAATCAAACGGTCTCTGTGAGTCTGCAGTACTCTGCACTGGAAGTGTGAGATCATAATCGTCTTCTGTGTGGACATTGAAGTAATCAGTTTCTCTTCGTATTTTTAAATTTAGACAAAGTACATCCATTCAACAGTCGGATGCTAGCTTTTTTCAAATTACAGAAAGTTATTGACTTTTTTTATTGACCTGCCTTTCTCTCCCACACCCAGCAACAGACGCTGGAAAAGACCATCATTGTTGGAGTCATCTCTGGACTCCTGGGGCCCAGTCTCCACAGAGGAAAGACAAAGATCCTCAAGAACAACATCAACCTATTTCACTATCATGGTGAAAGGTAATGCAATATAAGAAATGAAAAGCTTTTGATACCTTAGCGGCATCGTTCACAGAAATAGCGGGACAGAGGATGTTAAATGAGGATCGGCAAGGCAAGAAAAGCTTTCTCCAGGTAAGGCGTTTAGAAACATCTCTGTCAACAACAAGATCAGATTATTTGACATCAGCTTTAAAATCACTTCTATTCTATGGAGTCTGGACATGGGGGACAAGTGTCAGCACCAACAAGAAAATCCAGACTTTTATCAACACCTTTCTGATAAAGATCCTGCAGAACCGCTGGCCTGATACTATCAACAACAAAGAACTGTGGCAGGGAATTATTGAGATCCTTCAAAGACGCTGGAGATGGATCGGCCACACGCTTCCCAAACCATCTTCCAGCATCACAAGACAAACTCTCACATGTGAAGACGAAAAGTGGGCTAAGAAATACCTGGTGCCGTGACCTTGAGGCAGACACCAAGATGATGGGCCACACCTGGGGGACAGCTAGAGAGACTGGCTCAGGTGTGTGACGCCTGGAGGAATGTAGTAGGTGGCCAATGTCCCAGGAGATGATGGTGATGATGATGATGATGATGATGATGATGATGATGATGATGATGAAGAAGAAGAAGGAAGAAGAAAGAAGGAAGAAGAAAGAAGAAAGAAGAAGGAAGAAGGAAGAAGAAGGAAGAAGGAAGAAGAAAGAAGAAAGAAGAAAGAAGAAAGAAGAAAGAAGAAGAAAGAAGAAAGAAGGAAGAAGGAAGAAGGAAGAAAGAAGAAGAAGAAGAAGAAGAAGAAGAAGAAGAAGAAGAAGAAGAAGAAGAAGGCCATATTTATACAGGTTTATCATATCTCATATTGTCTCATCTCATTTCCTGTCCCGTGACCTAGAGACTAATGCCTGTTTGTTTTGTCTCCAAGAAGAAAGATCGAGATGGTGTTTTGTAGTGGAAAAAAAACAGCAAAAATCAGAGATCTGGTAACCTTGATACACTTGTTGTCTTTACTAACTCCACTGTCTCCAAGGACACCGAGAAACAAAACTGTATGAATTGTTATGACTCCAGTTTAACACAAATTGTACACATCTCTATCATGGAACTGCCGTACTATGGTGACAGTACTTACCAAGTAACCCAACGCAGCTTGAAAGATGTGAAGTAGATTAAAAGATTACAAACTATAAAATGAAGTTTGCACTCTGCAAAACCAAATAAAATTACCACAAAATTAGCTGGGTGCAGCTTGACAAGTCCAAACCTCCTTTTAATTTATTTATCTTACCTCGGTTGTTAAGAAAATGTTGGTCCCCTTGCAGCAGATCAGCTAAGGTAAATGAGCTCTCGTTGTGTGGTTGTGTTGTGGTCGCGTATGGCTTAACCCGTATGACTAGACTGTGTTTACCTGAGCGAAAATCGGGCGCCTACCACATTCCTTTTACGACCTCTCGACCTTTAAAATACCACTGAGCTAGCTTTGACGTCAAACACTATAATGTACAGATAGCACTAGCCGTGTATATTACTCTCATATCTGGGGCAGAGTTTATAATCTTTGATTTCATGTACCTGACTGCATATAAAACATCAAATCAATTTGAAAAAGACAAAATATTTGTAAGAGTTTTCTAAAAACTCGTTTTCTGTGTGGACATTAAAGTAATCAGTTTCTTTTCCTGTTTATGAATTCAAACAAAGTACACACATTTAATTGCCAGATTCTAACTTTCTGACATTACAGAAAGCTAATGGGACTTGCTCTGACTTTTCTACTGACCTCTCCCTTCTCTCCCCCTTTTTAATTTTTCTCTTACCTCGGTCTTAACGAAAATGTTGGTCCGCTCGCACTAGATCTAAGGGACATAACTAGGTGTCGTTGTGGGGTTGAGTCTTCCAAAAATGGCTTAAGCCTGTGACTAGACTGTGCTGATCTGAACTTTTAAATTAGGTCGCCAGCCAGAACCCTTTTACACCTCCCGACCTTCCATCCTTAAACTCGAGAATATAGTGTACTGATATCACTAGTGCCTTTATATTACTATCGTATCTGGGGGGAGATTTTATCATCTTTGATTTCATGTACCTGACTGCATACAATAAAATTTGATCTCAGATCAATTTGACAAGGACAAAATATTTGTGAGAGTTTTCTAAATAAACAAGAAAGAAAACGACAATGGTGGCCGTATATCTCCAAGTTCAGTCTTACTGCGAGTTCATGCAAATGCCTGCTTTGTAGGTCTTTAGCTCTACTAAACACGTTCAAGACAGGTTTGCACAGCTTATTATGCAGGGGGAATCACGTTTCTTTTGGGGGGAGGTGGGAGCAGGAACACGATAAAAGTCAGCATACACCTGAGCGGCACTAAGGACTGGTCGAATGTAATTTGGCCATTTCTAATTCTGGACACAAAGCCACAATATAACGTCCACCCCCCCTCTCTCTCTCTCTCGTTCTCTCTTTCAGGAGGTGGGCGGGGCATGCCCGCCTTGCCCCCCCCCCCCCCAATCCTCGCCTGTTATGTATGTTGATGTCATTGTTTTATATATATATATATATGTATAGATATAGATATATACGGGCGTGTGTGTTTGTTGGGGAGGGAGGGGGAAGATGACACGATTCGGGCTTGCCGGATGGAAGAAAATTCTTATTCTTCTGGAGTTGTAACCCCAATGCTACCGCAAGGCCTCCCAGCTCATGCCTTCTCTATAGACGCACACTTTTCAGTCTTTTTAAAGAATTCATTACAAAGTTGTTGTCGAAAACCCATCTAAACACCCGTCACACAATCCAAGGGAAGTAACCTGTAAAGAAATGATTAAGCCTTTTGAATGTAAGAGTTCTTTACCTTAGACCATAGGCCGTTCCCTGCTAACTTGCAAACAGCAGGCTGAAATTTTGGTCATGCCTCCGAGACCACTGCTCAGACTATTGCTAGGCAACTAGTCATGAGGTTCGGTTGGGTTGCCTTGTTGCTGCATAGAGCAGAGGCGACCAGAGGCCATGTTCGAGAATGTTCCTGTGTTAGGCCAGAAAGAGAGCCCAGAGCAAGATTAAAGGGATACTTACACGATGCAATCCTCTCAAGGAAAGTAACACAATGAGAGAAAACTTTTCCGAACACACTCCGTACACGATGCGAGAAACCTGCCAGCTCATGTCACATGATCATCACGTGATCGATCTAGGACGTGAGAATACCAGCATGGGCAATATGGATGAACACAAACAATTTATTTCGACCTTTGCACCTGCCGCTTGTAGGAACGCGATTATTTTCGCCCACAATCTGATTCTGAGAAAACTAAACGAACTAGACTACTCCGAACTAGGTAGCATGATTTGATTTTTTTCTGATTGGCTGAAACATTTGCATCATTTTGAGCTCCTGCAAGAAAATAGCGCGGCATTCTGTC
Source organism: Lanistes nyassanus (assembly GCA_004794575.1). NCBI lineage: Eukaryota > Metazoa > Mollusca > Gastropoda > Architaenioglossa > Ampullariidae > Lanistes > Lanistes nyassanus. The sequence continues at coordinate 16,317 of SMGT01005404.1, forward strand.
CGCGTAAAATGTTGAGAGCAACATTTTCTGTCAACATGTCAACTTCCATATATGGTAAATAGTGCGCTTAAAGCTGGAAACATTGCATCGTGTATGGCTCTTAAGGCTTTAAACGCGGAGATGGAACGTTAAAAAAAACGGCGCTGTGCTAGAGAAACAGCAAACTGTAGAAATGAAGTCAACGTTGCGCAAAAGGTTGCGTAGGACCATGTATTCAGCAAGTGTTGTGATATGGAATAGAGCTTGTGTATCCAGAGAGGTGCCACATGAACCGATGAAACTGTGTACTGTGCACAGAATTGGTTGCCAATATTGAAGGACTTTGAACGCTAATGAGATACCGCTAGATTATAGAACGATTGGTGGATTGTGAAACTAATTAGTTACCGCTAGTGAGGGTCATGCCACTGTTTGAGTTTTTACGTCTCGGTAATAAACTGATGTGGAAGCATCAGTTCTCACGTGTCTGTACAAGCAAGAGTTATGTGCGAGCAGATATGTAACTTCCTTTCATATATAAAATAGCTCATAGAAACTGTTTCTTTTAGGTGCGAAATGGAAGTGCCAACTTTCCTATAACTCAAATTCAGACGAGTGTTGTCCACTGTTTCACACAAAGCACACGTAGTTAAATATCAACAAGGACGTATCAACACGGACGTCGATCGGTCGATGTATTTATTTATTTAGTTAGTTGACCCTTACAGTCTAATCGGCTTATCCACTTTCTCCCTCTTCGTTCTATCCATGTGTCCTCGTTTTCACGGGGTTTAGAGACATGTCTAATCCTTGGATGCGCAGCAACCGAATTTTACCAAGCGACTGTTTCTTCCTAGATCTCCCAGTCGAAAATGGGTAACTCTGGTTCGAGCAGCATAAAAAAATCCCCTCAAACAATAGAAAAGTTATTTAAACTTGGTTGCAAACATCAATAAACAAAGAAAACTCATGTCTTACTGTGTTTCTTGGACCTTGTTCATTAATTTATAAATCCTTTGATGGAAACACAATTGAAGTTGAAGTAATCAAAAAGTCCTCTCGATTATCTATCCACTCATCGACGCACGCACTCACGCAATCAAACACACACACACACACACACACACACGCATACACACATTCACACATTGAGCCCGAATTACCGATTCACCGATCACAAAGTTCCCGACACGAACACTTCCTTTAATGCAGTTTAAACAAAAGGGGATTTCTTTAGTAGCTGACTGAAAGTAGAAAATCTTCCGTTTCCGACACCCGCAAGATGCAGCTTACCCATTGTTTCGCTTAGCCGTTCACTTTCACTCCACACGCTGATGAGAACACCTACAGTTACAGGAGCCAGCGTTGTGTGTCGATGATGATAACGCAGAGAATCTGGATGTTCATCTTCTTGACGTCTTCAGCAGTAGCGGCAGGTGAGTAAATGTTGTTTTTATGGCTTCGGTAACAGACGCTTTGTTATCGTCGCAAAAACAAGGTATAACTTCACGTTGTGATTACTGCCTTTCGATTTCTATGTAAAAATAGTTTTTGCCACGAAATAGCTTGTCGCGTCCAGAACTCAAGGTTCTTGTTCATGGGTGTGCTACTGTTTTACACAATCAGCAAATAGCCTGCGGTTTAAATCTATCTTTAATAGAAAAGCGATTTTTTTCTGTCACCATCTCATAATGTAATTAATGCAATGAAATGAATGTGGATCAAAAAAACTTTTACTTTTTTATTGATTAACGCATATTATTAACACGTTAAGTTCTTAACGTTATGGTCGGTTCTCGTACCTTATAAGATAGGGTAGGGATGATCTTAATCAGACGATCTTGCGATCTCAACTCTGCGTTCCGTTTTTCTTTTTTCATGACTAAAACTAAACTGGGCGCAGAATGGGCACACGCTTTCCTGGTCCAAGAAAAATCGCATGATGTATTCTTCAAAACTTTTCGTTCTTCACCAGCGCTTTCACTTGACTGACTGCAGCAAGACAGCTCTCTACCGCAGAAAAAAAAGTTGAGATAATCTAGGTTTTTATCAAAAAAAGCACGGTTTGAGATTTGGTCTCATATCCAGAGCTTCTGCTGGATACTGTCGTAACCCTAAACATACGTTTGCCTACCCGAAGCGGAAACCCTCGCAAGGCTGTGACCATCAGAGTTTTTTTTTTTCTCTCTACAAGGTTTCTCCGGCACACTTCCCTGGTCCAAGAAATATCGCACAATTTGCTATGCAAACCTTCGCTTTTTCCTCACCAAAGCTTCCACAGGACTATAACAAGACAGCTCTCTATTCCTGAAAATAAAATACAAGATCTTCTAGGTTTCGAAAACCGCAAAAGCCAGGGTTTGGGATTTCGATCCGAAATTCAAATTCTTACGTACCAAAGGCCGAGACACTCGCTATTCTGCAGCTGTGACCATGAGAGTTTTTGTCTTCAGTTAGTTTTCCGCCATTTCAGATCGGACTTTAACGACCCAACATTTGCAGCTTTCTGCGATGTTGTTTCGAGTACATTTTACTTGCATCTATTATGCTTAAACTATGACTTCAGAAACGAGAACTTGATATTCGTTTTATAATTTTTTGCTGTTTTGTTGTATAGTGTTCTTTACAATTTTTTTTGCTGCTGTCTATTGATAGTATGGTATGTGTATGTAGTTGGACAGTACGCACATTCTGAGGCATTATTTAAAATATCAGCATTGGAATGACCAAGCATGTCCAAATTAATACGAACTGTCAAAAATTTAAACAAGCAATGCCAAAACTATTCAGTAACTTGCTGCACAATCCGGGTTACCTGATGTCATCCTTATACTGACCCCTGTCTTTCTTCTCGTTCGCTTCCTGCAATCCCACCCCCACCCAACCCCAAGAAATATGCAGAATACCGAAAACGTCACTTTCATGTCTGTGAGATCTCTTTATCTTTCTTCCCATTGTTCGTTGCAGGAGAAAAGATAACCTGTGGGGTAACAAAACTTAGTCAAAAGAATTATACACAGGTCACTTGTTACTTCCCAGAAGATCTGGCTAAACGACACATTCAAGTTAACCGACTAAATACCAACGATGGGGAAAGTGAGCTCTTTTTCAATCTCTCTCCTCTTGCATCCTCCCTAACATATCTCCTCTTGGTTCCGACTTTTTTCACTTTCCAACCCTCTGCCGTTTTCTCTCTCTATCTCTCTCTCTCTCTCTCTCTCTCTCTGTTACCAAAAAATATACACTACAGCTAAAATATCTCACATCCAGTCTTCACATCTCCACTAGATGGTCATATCTGAAATGAGTATTCTATCAAAACTAACTTGTTTCCTTTCTCACGCACCTTTAGATGCATAAGACGTACACACTTTTGGCAACAGAGAATCGTGCAGATAATGTTCGCCAGGTTTATACTGTGCTCAATCTTCAGTCCCTTTTGCTTGATGTTAAAAAAACTGATGTGGTTTCCAGAAGACAAGTTCCAAATAGTGTTGAATTGTTGAATTATTTTCACATTGTTATCGTAGATCCTAAAACTTTAGTTACTTTTGCTGATAATGTTAAAGAGCTTTTTCAATCTAAAACGAAGGTTTTTAATTAAAGCAGAGGTTTTACTGTATCAGTCATAGCCGTAGATAAAAATTTTGGTTTTCTTACCCCTTTGACAATTCGAACATTATACAACTACGAAAATTATACATACATACGTGATTACATACTCTATTATCACATGTACATGGTGTCGTTTGTTTGTATGTTTGTTTTTTGATCTCACTTCCCGAAGGTGACATCTTGCTGGACTGCAAATGGCTCAACGGAAAGCCACTTTGTTATGCGAAAAAGGGAGTTTTATTCGACAGGAATTTTACAACCCAGATCAACATTAATTTCTCCACATCGTCTCACCAGAGCGTAATGGAGGACGTTTACACATGTCAGTTCTTGTCCCCAGAGATGCATGAAGCTGTCCCCTGTACACTTTATGGAGACGGAGGTAACAGTCTCCGCTAAAATTCATCACATTGTAAAACGAGGGCTACAGTGTTATTTACAGAAGACTTTACTTATTATACATACAAATAGTCTCACTAGAACACGCATAGCCTCAGTGAAAATTGTTTTAAATGCGAACCAATTCTTGTTACTCCAACGCCATCTTTGTTTTCCTCAATAGATACAAGATATGCTAAACCTAAAATTAGCGATGTATAAACACTAACTGAAAGGAATTCATCAGAAAATACCTGAGAATACAGGCTCCCGTCATGGAGTACCTATCCTGCCCTCTCAGTACTAGACCCGATTTTAGAGCCGAGAAACGTCCGGCAATGAAAACAGCGATCATCGCCAAAATGATTAGATGCCTACATCAGCCTGACTGCATGACGACCATATTTGGAAACAGGAAATTTTTAAGCTAAAAGGATTAAATTACAGCCCTGTTCCCCTGCCAATTTGGGGAACCTGTCAAAAAAATTGATGTATGGCATAGTCATGCAGAACCAAGTAACACCATCTTGCTCGCATCTTTCGGCCCACCTGCTGGGCCCTCGTTCCCCTTATACTAAGCACTAAGTAAGTTAATGTTCTTTTCTTTAAAAATCAATACCAAAAATAACACTGTTTCTAAGTGTACAAATAGCTTTGCTTGCTTGTGGATGAACAGACCAGAGATGTGGGAACAATGTAGTGGATTGTCAAGCTGACAGTGCGGAGCTAGTTCAGAAATTAAAGCACACAAATTCCGCGATTGTCCTTACAATTTCTTCTTGTAGCCAGCTAGTGGTTTTGGTTTCACACTCAGCGTTTCCTGCTTAATTATCTCTGCGTGTAAAGTGCATTGCCAGGAAGGAACAGTAAACACTGAATAACAAATAAAATAGAAACTAAAACAAAATAATTGAGAAAGCCAGAGATAGGCACAGACGGTACGGTTATCAGGGGTCTGTATTAGTGAGTGAAGGGGGGGGGGGTGAAGAGGCGGAGGTACAGAGAGAAGAAGGAAGCAAGAGTGTGGTTGTGCCCAGAAGTGACTGTGTCTCACACAGACATGCATGTGCACTTACTTGACGTGTGTAATTGAGTGTCATAGTAAATAACGGCTAAAAACGTCAGTGTGAGTCTGCGTTCGTATACACAAGCACTGGTGAGACTGTATGCAGTTTTTGCTTGTGTGGGTGCTTGCCTGCGTGATTGCAAGCCCACAGATTCTGCTTGTGTGTGTGTGTGTGGTGTTTGCACGTGCCCATGCGTTAATGTGCACCGAAATACGATAAGCACGCTTTTCCAACAAAAATTTACAAGAACCTATATATTTAGATGTTGTAGTCAAGGTTTTCAGTTTCTCCTCTTGTTTATTCCAGGAGCAAGGACTACGTGTAGTTTAGCGAAAGCCAGTCAAGTGAACCACACAAAACTTACTTGCTACTTTCCACAAGACGGTCTGAGGAAAAGAATTGTGCAAGTCAAACGACTGAACAACTCCAACGGGGAAAGTAGGCATTCCCTCTTCCATTGCTGCACAACCTTAGTGCCTCCTAATTTGCCTGAGCACATAAATTCACAATTATATCCACGCACCCACAGAGAGAGAGAGAGAATTCAGAGAGAGAGAGAGGGTGAAAATGGGGTAACATGATTGTGTCACACCCGTTTTTCCTCTAGCCCCCCCCTCCCCCCCCCACTACTTCCACTGACCAAGCGACCAGGGGTATGTGGGCGTGTCTCTCTAGCTTGCGACTCCTCACACACACAAAGACAGCGAGACGATGCAGTTTTAATAAAAAGTACCCGGCCTTATTTATGTTAAACTACACGCTCACATTCGCTCACTGATCCACACGTGCTTATCACTGTCCTCAAATCATACGTACAATGCGACGTACACAGAAATAATCTCAACCGTGGCGCCTGTACGTAACGACAAACTACTCCGCTACGAAAATTACACTAGTCCGGTAAATGGCTTTTAACAAACCACTAAATTCTTGAATAACACAAACTGCGTCTTAGAAGGAGTGAGAAGGGATCCAAAAAAAAAAAAAAGCTGGGGGTTGCCTGAGAGTGCGGGTGGCAGGGACGAGATAAAAGAAGACTAGGTTAGTCTGTGGTAGATTTTTCCCGTGGTTTTTCATGCTGATTTCCTAATCTTAACGAATGATGAAGAGAGACCCTTTGGCGAATAATATTTTTCAGAAGTGCCAGATACTATTAAACAAGAAGGGGCATATGCCCCGAGCTCTTTATTTTCTTTGGGTTGCTATGTTGAAATGTGCACAAAGTACTGATTGATTTGAGTCTTTCTGTTCTTACTTATTTATGTAAGTAATCTTTATGTTGCTGTTGGTTTCTGTTTGTTTCCTCTTGATGTTTTAAGAAGTCGTTAAGAATAATGCCTTTTTTGTCTTTGTTCTTGTCTCTATCTGTCTGTGTTGTCCTGACGAAGAGGTAATGCCCAGAAAGTGTTGATTGTCTTTGTCGTTCAGTGTTATTTGGACAAGTTAAGAGTTTATTCTCCATGACATTCACATTTTCTTTTCTTTTTTAAGCTATAGAATTTTGCACAGAAAGTATATAATGTTTACATATTCGTTTCATTAAAATTAAAAGGATTGCATTTTTTCAGGTACCATCTTGTTGGATTGCAAATGGCCTGGTGATAAACCACTCTGTTTGGTAAAATCGGGTGTAATATTCAGCAGAAATTTCACAGACCGCGTCACCCTTGAAATACCGAGGTGGTTCTCAGAAGACTGGGGGAATGATGTTTATACTTGTCATTTCACGTATCCGGACTTGTTTGAGACAATACCCTGTACATTTTTCTCACAACAAGGTAAAATATCTACTTAAAGAGCTAGCATATACATGTATATGTCACCGCACCACGAAACCAGTCAAGTCGGAAAGGCCAGTTTGTAGCAACAAGCAGATATAAGACGGTTGGGTCGATCTGGTCGATTTTGACTTTTTCGCACAAAAGCCTTCCTAAGACTATTAACTATCATACAGATGCAAAAATTTCCCTTGAATTTAACTATAATTAGGTATAAAAATGAGTATTTGCTCAACCGATCCATAGTGACCCGTAAAATCTCCGACAAAGGCTACTTTTCACAGCCTGCAAATGGGTATTAACCCTAACAGAACCCCAACATACTATACATCGTTGCAAAGGTCTCTGAATAGACTTTCGCGCGCTTCAAGTGATACAAAGACAAGACCTTCTACCAAAGAAAGGAATTGTCACGTAAACAAAAGTTTGATTTCATCCAATCAGATTGCTGCTAACTGTGCGCCCTTGGTAGCAACAAAAACCGATTGCTTTGATTGGCTGATAATGTCAGGGGCAACTCTCTGCGCTTCCGATGTTGTCTGCAATATCGCTTACCCTCAACCATATCACGGATCAATGATTGCGTATTGTCTGTTTATTAAACCCATACAGAGATGGTAGACTACCTGATGAGGATCAAGAGCAACTCTCTGAACTGCTGCAAGACTATTTTGGCTGATTTATTACCCCGATGATGAGTTTAACAGTGATAATTGAGGTGAACCCGGCGAATGACATTGACACTGACAACTCTGAAAATGACAGTGACAGTGACAGTGACTTTGACCCGTTGGTTCGTGTTGATGTGGAAGGAGGAGAAGCAGAAACGTATATGGACGTGTGCAAGGGAGTAGACAATAGTCACATACCTGCTCGAGCACGGACATGGTCGTGCAAATCTAACAGAGCCGGGTGTAAACAAATCAAAGTGTCTGGGCCAGCAGAGGGTGATGTTCGGCGTGGATGCATCACACAGTTTTCAGCACATGAAATAGTGGCCCTACAGTTATCAGTGCAAGAAATGGATAGAGATGTGTTTGTTATTACTGACCCATAACTGTGTACGAAACTAGTCTTTCCTGCATAAGCAGTACACTACTTACAATGGTTTGTTTAGTGTGCTAGCAGTAGTAATGTAATGTAGTCTTGTTTCAACAGCAGGTCTGCTGTTGTTTTTAAAAAGTTGATTTTGCGTTCCTTTCAATACAGATAAAAAGGCGTTATAATACAGCCACACATCAAGATGATTACAGCATCCACAGTAGTGTATCCTACAGCTTGCAAGCTGATGTGGGTGTAAGCTCTGACATCTGTTTTGTCTTCTCACGACAGCTCATGTGGTAATTTTATTATAAGCTGGGACATTCAGATGTAAATTTTCCTGTGCAAATCTATGGAAAGAATTTGACCCCCGTTGTTAAGGAAATTGGGTCAGTAGCGCATTGTGAAACGTTGGAGCCTGTTTTCTCAAAATGGCTGCCACCCACATGCTGACCTTCAACAGGCCGTATCTCTTTTGCTGATTAAGCTAAGACAGTGGTTCTTATATCAAAATGATCAAGAAACACCATCAATTTCATAAATGTATTTAACTCAAAACACCCAGTATCGAACATAAGACTGATTTCGTGGTGAGGTTGCACGTATGTTTTAAAAATCTAAAACTCTGCGTCACAGATGACCCAGCTAAACTTTCTATTTTATTAACCTCGATTAAAAAGCACTTCACTTATTAGTGATACTTTTTGAGCAAAGACTATAGTTATTACTTTAAATCCAGTGAACAATGATTAACTTTTCATGATAAAATGTGTACGTTTGAAACAAATTAATGTGTTATAATAGCGCCAACTTGCACCTACGTTGTTTTACTGAAATTGTGGTGTTCACCTATTCCTATTTGTGGCCATCTATAATCTCCTTGTTCTTTTTATTTAAATACGCATGTCAGCAATAAACGGTTAACGAGTTTGTAATTTTCACTCATTTTTTATATGTGATTCAGCCTCACCAATTTTCTAATATTATACTTGGTAGTAACACATTGACAAACGTTATTTCTTGAAGATATTAAAATGGAATCCGTGAAAAAGATGCAGATTTTTTAAAAGCTTATTTTTTTTTAAAGAAAACAACTTATTCTTTATTTCCTTAAATAATGGAAGTGATTGTGACTTTATGACAGTTTTAACGACTGTTTTTGCAATGCAGGGAACGTCATGACAACGCCATCCCTAGTTTCTTTCGTCGACAGCGGCGAACGTGCTAGGGGAGATAACACGTCTGATACAGGTAATCATACACTGAATGCAAGAGTTGCTCATTAGCCGAAAGAGACGCGTAAATAAATAAGAAACCCACAGCAAACATATTTACATAAATAGTAATAGTAAAATGAAGTGAAAGAAAACATAAGTGGCTGGGGGGGGAAGGGGCACAATTTAAAGAAAGGGAGTCAGAGAGAGAGATTCGGAGGACACATATAGTAGATGGTATTGCAAACTTCGCTGAGTACCTTCAAATTTTGTGGGTGGATGGATGGATGGATGGATGGAGGGGTGCGATGAGATAGGAGGTGATGGATGGGACTGGCTGGATAAATGAATGGAAGCCTTGATAGATAGACAGATGAAGGGAAGGGATGAAGCGATGGCTTAAATTTAAAAGAAGTCTGCTTATATGAAATAGTAGCCAGGACATCCGGCGCTGTCCGGGTTTTTCTGAACCTGCCCACCACTACCCCTCCTTTAAACCCCACACCTACCCCCTTACTAAGCCCCATCCTTAATCCCTACCCCTTCCCCTAGTCTTGCCTGCCGTCTCTCTGTTGTCAAGTGACGCAGGGGGTATTCGTACACAAGGGAACAGACTGTGTGGTGATCTCCTCTGCAAGATAATCGCTGTGTACATGACTTGTTAAGGGGGTCGTCATAGACACACGCACACACACACCCACGCACACATTTGTGCGAGTGCGCGCAACGCACGCACACACACGCACAGAAGACAGAGAAAGAGAGACATTTACAGTCCTAATCTACTCCAGCATGTAAAATACACATACACGTATGAACGGAGAGATACGCAAGATAGAAGCAGACACATGCGCACAGACACACGCGCCCTCTCTCAGACACATTGACACTATTCCCGCTTCTAATCCCCGCTGGACGGGGGTGCTGTTGCTTAACGTCCCGCCGCAAACTATGTGGATATCAGGACGGTGTTGTTTAGATAATGTTTACGTGCTGCCACAGGTGGGGCTGTAGTCTCAACACGGGCTTCAGTCCCACCCAGTCACATTATACTGACACCGGGCCAACCAGTCCTAGTACTGTTCCTTATAGCGCCAGGCGTCTGGCAGGGAAGATTACCAGTGTTGAAGTCTTAGGTATGACTTGGCCGGGTTGCGAATCACCGACCTCCCGCCTCGGAAGCAGACGCCTTGATTACTACACAGAGGCTGTCGGCGGGAGGGGCCGGATTAATTTTGACCAGTAACGTTGAAACGTGAATTATCTTTCCTGAAGGAACCTGCTGAGCACCTGGGCAACTTTTTTCTGGCACCAAGTATACATATGTATGTCTATTCTTTTGCTTTTCATTGGCAAACCACCGGACTATCGCTGATTTTTTTAAAGAGATGTATTAAATTTACGAAATCTTACTTTGGTGTTAATGCAATTGTTATTTTGTTATTACATACCATAGAACTCAAAGTAAAAATGTATATGCAACTGTTTTAAACGTAGTTGTTGTAAACATATATACAATATTGAAAGGTAGCATTACGGTATTAGTTTCAGATTTCAGATTATCTAGAAAATATATAGTTATGTTTATCATGCCTATGTATATCATTAATAAACAACAAATGAGGACAGAGCGCTTAAATTATCGAAAGATAACTCCAACAAAGATACTGGCCGCGCTCACACATAGCCGTATGCAGACGCCTGTGCCCTAAAGGGAGCTTACCGTACCTAAACACGTAGCAAAGAGAGGGCCGAAAGAAAGGAACTTGGCAGATCCTCTGCCAAGTTCCTTTCTTTCGGCCCTCTCTTTGCTACGTGTTTAGGTACGGTAAGCTCCCTTTAGGGCACAGGCGTCTGCATACGGCTATGTGTGAGCGCGGCCAGTATCTTTGTTGGAGTTATCTATGTATATCATGTTACGTCTATCAAACAGCAATGTCAGTTAAAAAGAAATTGTGATTTTTTTTATTATGAAAAGAATTTGTATTTTTTTAAATTCCAGCTAAGACTGGTTCTGGTTCTGAGTGTGTACAGTCGAAATTCTTGGCGAGTAACCTAAAGCTGTTTTCAGCAAAGTTCATTACTTTGTACTATAGTGAATAAAGTAATCGGAGAAGTCGCAAAAAAAGAAAGAAAATCACAGGAACGAAAACGGACGTGTGGATGTGGTGTTGTGTGTTGGAGTGTGCATGTGCGTGCGTATGTGCGTGCGTGAGTGGACTTACGGGTGGGTGGCTACTTGCATGCGCACTCGAGTGCGTTACTTTGACTACTCACCCAGGCGAGTAATCAACAGAAAGCCCTTAGCAAGCCGCCCCTTGGGTCGAGAGGACGTGACTCAAGTCACAAAAAGATTCCCCTGGTGTGGTCACGAAAAGACTGGAACACTGATCAAACACTAAGATCTCAAGTGAACTTCATTACATGCGCTTTAGATACAGACCTAAGATATTGGTCAGAGACATTTGCTTACCAGAAATCATAAAAAATAGATAAAGAACAGAGCTACACATTGAAATACAGTTGCGTCGAATGCATAATGTTAAGTACATGTTGGGGAAGCAGGTGTCCAAGTGGTTCGAGCGAGGCCCTCAGAATCTGAAGGCGTTGATTCGATTCTCATGCACCCCATCACACGTCACCCAGTTCACCCACCTCCAAATGGGTACCAGACGTATGCGAGGCTTGATCTTGATGAAAATAGACTACATAAACCTGATCAAACCTTACTTTCTTTTTCACCGTAATCATCTGCAAGTACCTGCGTGAACTTCATGAAAACTCTATACTATACACCAGTACGACGAAACCCCACTATCCGGATTGTCGTACGGACACATGATTGTAATGAAAACTCTGTTTGTGATGAAGCATTATTATTTCTTCTAGCCTCTTATATGACACGTTGTTTAAATGAATCATTTATAATTTATATGATTGTTTTTAAACACTTTCGTTTTGTATGTTTTTGCCTACATGTGGTGCACCTTGATCACATTAAACGAGATTGTTCAGGTGTAAAGAGCAATTGCGAATGTAAGAAGACACCTTTTAATGAGTTAATTGCCATGAAGCATGGTTTCGTTTCTTACCCTTTCTGCAACCGCAGACGTACGTATTTCCAAGATTTGCCTTAAAATAACGACAGTAAGTTAAAATAGTTATCGGGGGGGGGGGTGGAAGTGGTACCATACCTGCCACACATTTGCCCCAGCCACCCACCCCTTCTTGCGCGGAACTTTTTTTTTCATGCAAAACAACAATCAGGTGTATTGAGACATATAAAGCTTGATCCCGATGAAGACAGACAATTTAGATTAACCTGACGAAACGTTACTATTTTTTCACTGTAATCATGTATCATGTGCAAAGATAAAATACTTCATCATGATCGTGTTAAGAAAATTTAAACAACAGCGTTGCAACAAATTCAGGTTTGACGAGGACTTTTCATTAAGGTCGCGTAAGTAGTTGTACACGATCCCCAGGATCACGTCTCACATACGTATGGATCAAGGAAGATACGGCAGTGAGGGAGAGAAGGACACCACCCTCACTTTGCTTGCCCACAAAAGGTCATGACCCGCACACCCTTACGACCTCAAATTGTCAGGGGATAACCTTTATACACACTGTGACACAAGCCACGTGCAAAGAGTACATTTAAAGAAAAGAACACACACACACACACACACACATGAACGCACACACATATGCATACATGTTATTACAACTGTTACAAGATTAAATATTTATTCCTATCTCTCATTAGCTTCCTGAAATCGAAACCTTGGTATGTGGACGCTAGTCGCCTCTGCTCCCCGAGCAAAATCGCTGAAATGTACAGGAAAATTTCCAGTAACCAGTCTTGGCCCGTGCACATGCCATCTATAAACTCATCATTCTCTGATTCTCTAGCCGGGTGATCATTTTGATAAACTGGAACCTGCTTTTCCTTCCTGTAAGACGATGTACTTAAACATTAACGGCTTTGCTACAGAAGTACGCTACACCAGCTACTGTCGAACTTCAATCGTTGGCTGCGTTAATGTAGGAGTGAAATACGTCAAGCACAGGCACGCGCACACGCGCGCGCGCACACACACACAAGACGATAAAAGTTACCAACACAGGGACAAGAGTGATTGTCATGGAAGACGATTTTTAGGAGGTGTGGGGGGGTGTCCTCACCTAGTTATCTTATACAATACAGAATAGTATAACTTAAAGCACATTTTTGTTCATCTCCAATGATTGTCTAGAAGAAATTATTTGTGACGTATGCGCATTATGCCAGTGATGCTCAGTCCTGCCTTTAATAGCACCCACGTTCTGATATATCCAATAAGACCACTTTCGAACTTTGGTCTTGGTGTATATCAAGCGAAGTGTAAATCTTTTAATCAGCACAGAGTTGGTATCCTGTACTGCTGCGTATGCTGTCCTGTCCTGTCCCCCAATGAGACTTCCGTGCAGAAAGCCTTTTCTCCAGCTTCCATGTCAACCCCAGGAGGTCCTCCGATCCAGAGAAAGAGACTCAGCTTCCTAGTCTGCAAGATCTCAGGCAAGAACTGGTCCGTACAGGCCACAGAGAGGATTCAGCAGGTCTAGTTTTGGATTCTGGCGTAATAATACTTCAAGTGCTTGTGACACTTACATCAAACAATGGGTTGATTATGTGTTAGAAAACAAAATAGTGAATCCTAAATCACAGCTTTAATAGTTTTCTATCCGACCTGTACAAGCCAGGAGCCAGCTCTAACAATTAACGTTGCAGTTTGTACTGTTGCTGCTTATCTGAATGCAGTTTTAACTGAAAGAGCCTAGAGAAATTTCCGTTTGTTCGTAGGCTTGTGAAAGGGGTTTTTGAGTGCAGACCTCCTAAACCAAAACATATTGACACTTGGGATGTAGATGTCCTTCACGAGCGAAGACAGTGGGTATTTTTTCATGACGACATTCAAACAGCTTACACTGAGAACAGTTCTGTTTTTGGTTTTAGTTTCACCACAGAGATGCCAAACACTTCGTAAGCTGTCTGTTAAAGACTTGAAATTCAAAGAAGACGGTTGTTTAGTGCAATTTTGAAACACACAAAACAGCGAAGAGCTGATTCGTTTTTTTAAACAATTGGTTTTATTATACTTTGAAGATAAACTGTGTGTAGAATATCATCTCAGGCTGTATGTAAATAAGACTGCTGGTTTGCGTCATGATGGTCACTGGTTTATTTCAGCAGTGAAACCCTATAAGCATGTTCCAACAGACACTATATTGCTCCCTGGATTAAATCCGTTTTGAGAATGATGTCACGAACCTCGGGCAATAAGCCTACAAGCGACAGGCACGATGGATAAAATGGACCAACCGTGGCCAGGCTTACAGCGCCGCTTGACCTTAGGTCAACACAAGGTCCGACCGACGCTGGGGCCGCAGTGACCCGAAAGAAGGGAAAGGGCAGGGTCCAATCGCAGCCAGGGGTACAAGAGGGGTCAGCCAACCAGAAAAGCCGATATCCCTCAGACCGAAGGCTCGGGAGAAAATTTTCGAGAGCAGTGAACCGCTGCCATCGTTGCGGTCCACGTTAGGTTGGATTTGGAACCGTCCGGGGGATATATAAGGGGCTCGTAAGAAGTAACGTGTGTCTGTGGAAATTGGGTCTGTGGAAATTGAGTCTGTGGAAATTGGG
>SMGT01005405.1:0-39682 GCA_004794575.1 Lanistes nyassanus
GTCCAGTAATTCTGGATAAGTCGAGTCCAATAAGGTAAGGTACCCGCCCGCCGTGACAGCCTTGACTTTGACTCTGTACGCCTGGGCTGGCTTGCATGAGCGTTCTTATCGCCACTTCCGGTCATAAGAGGGGTCGTAAGCCCCATTTACCCTGTGTATTTTACGTACACATTTACGAGGGGGGGGGGAGAGAAAGAGGACGGATGGGGGAGACTATAGATTCGTTATCTGATTCCCAGCTGTACACCTCAACAACTGTACGATACATTTCTCTGGGTATTGTCATAATTATAGAAAGAACAACAAAGGGGTATCTTAAACTGGGGATAGATTCAATTAAGTATAGGAAAACGAAAAAGGTTAATGAGAGAAAGGCTTATCTCAATGGCCTCCAAAAGGGATTTCGAAACATATCATACCATAAATAACTGTAGAGCAGCTGCAAATGGTCCATATCAGCTATCAGTAGCGCGTATTAAACGGGGAAAGATTACCGACTTGACGTACAGCATCATTGTAATTTCAGTAAAACTGTGGCGTACGTAGACAAGCAGATACATGTATCAAAAAAGAAATGGTTACACAGCAACACATGACAGGGACAGATAATTAAGAAAAGAAAAAGATAACGAAAAGAGAAGAGAAAAGAAAGAAACGAAATTTACCTTTAATCAAGCAGATATGCGAAGTTATCTTATCATGAACAGCAAGGATGATAGAAATCAGTACCATGAGCACTGGCGGCTACTAACAACTCCACCGGCTACTTACAACCTTATTGGTGGCCACTAACAACCCTATAGGCTACTAGCAACTCTTGCTGCTAACAACCCTAAAGACGTGTTCCATTGTTCAAGCAACAGAATTTGATTTTGAGGCACTTCAGCCTTTTAAATCCATTACTCAGGCAGCCACAGAGAAAATGTGATTGGCAGGAAAGCGCGGGTGGTTCTCTTTGTTGATCCCCGAATCCACTGATTCTTGTGTGTGTCAAGTTTGTGTACGGCTTGTGCCGAGAACGACCTTGGAAAGGCGGCGTTTATTAGACGGAATGGAAGCGTCCTGCTACCTCCAGGTGCACAATCTAAACTTCCTGCCCAACAGCACAAAACATGACCGCTTTAACCGTGGGACACCTTTGTGACGCCGGAGCCACGCGCCACGCGACAGGTGCGCGTGCATCAAGGCGAGAAGCCTTGAGTGACGTATAGCCACGCCCGTGCGCGTAGCAGATGTTTCCCTCCACCCCCACACAAGTCACGGGCGCGCGCGTGGCGAACTAATGGCGTCTGTTGGCGACAAGGTGGGAGATATGTGATATGGCTGCCTGGGAATAGTTTGGTGCAGCGAGCAAGGTAACAGAGAGCCAGGCAAATTTACGAGAAGCCACCAGGGCAAAGAAACTGCCTTTGGGGAGACTGCTTGTCAACGAACTCGCGTGGGAGTCCCGTCCCCTCACCTGGTTGGCAATCATGCCAGGTAAATGACAGTGCTTGCACAAGATGGGTCTGTTTGTGTGTGCGCAGACCAACTCCACTCGCAGTTTCGGCCGGAGAACGAAAAGTACTGACTAGCGATGACAGAAGGAAGCCGGGAGAGGTGTAGATGTAATGACGACAAAGAATCTTAAAACGCGGCTGTTGCTGGGATCTATCGTACTGCGTAAATCCGGATGCTGTTTGTGTCACAGAGCTCTGTACCGTGTACAGCCGGCATTTCCAGGGATCGGGCCACGCCCAGATGCAAACTGTCGGCACAGCGTCTGAAACTGACGGTAAGTGGTCTAACACAGAAGCGAATGTTAGTTGCGCATTTCCATGACACCAGGTCCACACAGAACAGTATTCGGGTTCTCCAGTTTCCGTACAAACACAAGATTCAACTTCACCTCAGACAAGGGCAGGGTCGAATTGTGCGACGCAGATTTCTCTCGCCTGTCTGTCCGTGTGTACATTAATGCGTGCATGTGCTTGTGTGATTGAATTGCATCAGAGAGGATTTGGCCCTCTGTCTCTCTTTTCTCTTTTCCTCTCTCCCTCTGTCTGTGTGCGTGTGTACATCAGGAGCGGCTCCAG
The DNA here is from genome assembly GCA_004794575.1 of Lanistes nyassanus. Taxonomy (NCBI): domain Eukaryota; kingdom Metazoa; phylum Mollusca; class Gastropoda; order Architaenioglossa; family Ampullariidae; genus Lanistes; species Lanistes nyassanus. Next base: position 2,076 of record SMGT01005405.1, read on the forward strand.
CATGTGGCTCAGTGGTGTGGGCATCCGGTATCATGGTCATGATGCAGCACCTGTGATGAAACAGAAGCGAGATTTTAGTTCGCCTGCTTTTGACCCATTTTCAGGAATCCTTTACATTAACGGCAATTTGTAGCTTTACAATTATATCTCTACCTAAGTCCTCTACTTAAGGTCTTTAGTAGTTGAGTTCTCTACTTTAGATCTCTACTTAAGATTGCTACATAATTACGGACAAACCAGGAAATCTCGCGGTTTAAAGAAAAACAAAGAAATTGCCAGGACAGTTATCTCTATGGAAGAGTTGTGGCTACTGCGCGCATATGCATATACGAAGATTACGAGAAGGCGTTGGTGCTGCTGTAAGACTATTGTTGTAATGGTGGTGGCAGTAGTAATAGTAGTGTGTGTGTGTGTGTGTGTGTGTGTGTGAGGGTGTGTGCGTGTGGAATGAGAGAGTGAGAGAGAGTTTTGTATGTCCTTTAAATAGATCATCAGTGACTATACGGAAACTCTGATCATACATAAACAGCCTTTAATTGTCTTTGGCTTCGTTCTTGTTCAAATTCGCTTTCCACACATTTCACACATAAACCTTGACCTTTCTTAAAGAGAAGCGTGCAGCTGGGCCCGAAGTTGATCTTAAACGACAGGTCAGTACCCTGTGGCCTATTGTCTTGATTAAGACCTAGACACTCCGCGCGAGCCAGTACTCTTGATAAGCCAACTCCGTGACGGTGTATTGGACCCGATCTCGATGAGACAGCCAGAAATAGCCTCCAGCCTTTCAGACAATTAACCTGTTATCCAGGCCCCGTCTACCGATCGATTGTGTGTAGGTTACTCGCTGGTTTCCAGCTCGACTATAGGACGTCATTCTCTTTTGTCATGATTCGCGTAACAACGTTTGTAACGGTCGATTAATTGAGGTCTGACAGGCGCTCTCAGCTGAAGCGTCCTCGGACCAGTGCGCGAACGATGATCATTCCGGAAAAGGACGAACATCTGCTTTACGTGTCTCTCTGCGATGGTCTTGGGCAGTCCCAGTGACAGCGCCTGCTGCCTATATTGACCGAGCTCGCACTCAAGTCTCGAGAGATCTCGTGCACATTGATGGAGTGGGAACTCTTTGCTTTGACTTCCGGCTGTGGAATAGTGTGACACCTTGCATGGTGCGACATGATAGCAGTGACGTTGTCACGGGACTTTGACGCAGACTGTGTGTTAAGACACGGGTCTGGTTCTTTTTGAAGAGCCGAGAACAGTTATGGAAACAACATGAAAGATGTGGGAGTGGGGAGGGAGGCAGAGAAACAGGTAGGAAAGGAGGAACCAAGGGCGAAGGACAGAAATGAAAAAAAGGGGATTGAGTAACGATATCAGTATGCCTATATGAAAAGAGATTATTCTCTAGTTATTTATTGCTTGAGAGGACGCTTAATTTACTTCTCTAGACAGAGGAAAACAAGAAAAAGAATAAAAAGAAAATAAAAAGGAACACGTGACTGGCGCTTAGAAACACATCTAAGTTAACAATAGAGGAACTGAGCCAAGCTACATTAAACGACACCGACAACGTTAACATTTCGGGCCATTACCCCTTGGTCATAGCACAAACAGATATCTGGTTTTTTGTCCTTATCTGCTGCAGTTGCTTGTGTTGTCCTGACAAAGGGGTAATACCCCGAACTGTTGATGTGTCGGTGTCTGTGTCGTTTAACGTAGCTTGGCTCGGTTCCTCTTTTGTAACGAAAAGAAAATATGAAATATTAAAGAAAGATTTCAGCCTGACTCAGCAGCAAATTTACTCCTGTCAAGACCAACAAAGAAAAAACAAAAGAGGGAGGGGGTGGTGGGGGTGAGGGTAAGGGGACGAAGGTATACAAGCCGACACCTGAAATTACCTGAGTTATCAGTATTTAAACTATATAGAAAAGTTACAACAGAAAGAACTTAGCCAAGGGAGAGTTAGACAAGTATGTTGTCTATCTACCTCTCGCTTGGCTACGTTCCTTTTCTTGTACCTTTATGGCCCCAAGTCGCAGTCACACGTTTCTTTTCTCTTTACTATAGAATAGCTGTTATCGAATGACCGCATACAACACAACTGTGCTTGTCCAAGTGTAGAAAGAAAGAAAGAAAGAAAGAAGGAAAGAAAGAATTTATTGTTGTTTAATATCTGAAGAGACTTCCTGCAGCACCCAGTCAACACTGAAAAAGAATACAAGAAAGAATAAACATCCTCTTACCCATGTTCCAGTCTTGATCTCCGCTCTTTTCCTCCTTTCCACTCATTTTTTTACACCCAGCGTAAGAGGGTATACAGCGCACTGAAACGTCTTCAAAGGAACCTGATGGGGTCGAACAGAACTTTGAAGCCTTTTAAGGCGCGAATTAAGCAGTGAATGGATTTTCATGTCACCTTGATCTCCACACAAAATAAATAATGGAAGCGTTTTGTCGCCTTGATCTCGCTAAGAAAACCAGTGCAGGGTCTTTTACTGTCTCGACGTGGGGCGTAGGTGAGCGACATGGACTTGAGACTTAACGGCTTCCACATACTCAGATACTACTGTTGAATCTGCTACATCTGAGGTTTTAATTTATGTAAGTTTATTCGTGTTGCTCTGCGTACACACCTGGAAAGGTGCGTGCAGAACGCGAGGAGATTTATGTCAAGGCGACCCGGACTGCCACTTGAAAGCCACACGTACCCCCTTCCTTCTTCTCCAGCATCTTGGTGACGCAACTCACCCGAAAATGTTTAAAACCCATCAGATGGTTGTCATGGTGATAGCGCTTAATGGGATGTCGGCAGAGAAGCAGGCTCGGTTTCACGGGGTCCGGTGTGGCAGTTACAATCAATTTCCGGTGCCGTTCTAGCAGTCCTGTATCGCATTATATCACCCCGTGTAGGCACCAACAGCGTCCACTTCTGATTGTGGATGTGATAGTCATGGAAACGTCCAGTGCCCTGTAATGAATTACTACCGTTTCTGTCGCTTCTGTTTTTTTCTACTTTAAAAAAAATTAACACGTATGGGTTGTAGTTTAATATTTCTAAAACAGTTTGACCAGACAGTAGTTATGATGGGTGGCAATGCCGTTGGCTAGCTCTTACATTTCCTGTCCTTCTTTCAGCTAATATTTCTTTGAGAAAAACAAAAAATCTCGACGTCTGAACTTTCGCCTTTCCTTGTTGTGGTTGCAGGTGCTGGATTGTTCTTCTTCTGTTCAGTATGTCAGATTAATTATTTCCTTCGTTGCCCCCCCNCCCCCCCCCCCCCCCCGTCTGTTCGTCTTTTTAGTAAGATGGCACATAGATTACCTCCCTTGTTTTCCCGTCGTCCCGGTAAGATGACGGACAGACTACTTCCCTTATCTTCTCAGTAAGATGACGCATAGATTACCTCCCCTGTTTTCCGTCTTCCAAGTCAGATGACGCATAGATTACCTCCCCAGTCTTTCTGTCTTCCCAGTAAAATTACGTCGAGACTACCTCCCCTTATTTGCGTCTTCCGGAGAAGATGAACATCTTTTATTCATCCTTGCCCCACCGACTTTCAGTCGCATGAGCGTGTAGACGTTGCCCAGCAACGGAGGTGGGCGAAGATTCAGGTATCGGGGTCGTTCTCGTCTTGGCCTGCGCACGTGGCGAGTGAGAACTGTTCGCGAGGATTTGACGAAGAGCTTAAGAACAGCACCATGCAAGTAACTGGCAGTAGCAAGTAGCCAGGAACAAATTATAAAAAGTGGGGCGTTACCGCGATGCACGAAGAGATAATGGAAAACACGTTTCAGCTACACAACCAGGAATAAGTATAGACAGGCAGGCAGGTGGAAAGACAGACAAGTGGGCAGATGGATATGTATACATACAAAAAAAGACGGATTGAACTAATTACAGACAGACGGACCGACGGACGCACTAAATAAGAAGCTTGCAAGCATTCATGCATACATCCATACAGCAAGATGCGCCAGCCAGTGCAGATGTGATGAGACATAAGGGAACCAGGATAAGTTCGGTTTCGGCTGTGAGTGTCCACAGAGCGAAAGCTGTGTGTTGCGACTGTGAGTGTCCACAGAGTGAAAGATGTTGGTGGCGACTGTAAGTGTCCACAGAGCGAAAGCTGTTGGTGGCGACTGTAAGTGTCCACAGAGGGAAAGATGTTGGTGGCGACTGTAAGTGTCCACAGAGCGAAAGCTGTTGGTGGCGGCTGTGAGTGTCCACAGAGCGAAAGCTGCTGGTGGCGGCTGTGAGTGTCCACAGAGCGAAAGCTGTTGGTGGCGGCTGTAAGTGTCCACAGAGCGAAAGCTATTGGTGGCGACTGTAAGTGTCCACAGAGTGAAAGATGTTGGTGGCGGCTGTGAGTGTCCACAGAGCGAAAGCTGTTGGTGGCGGCTGTAAGTGTCCACAGAGCGAAAGCTGTTGGTGGCGACTGTAAGTGTCCACAGAGCGAAAGCTGTTGGTGGGGGCTGTAAGTGTCCACATAGCGAAAGCTGTTGGTGGCGACTGTAAGTGTCCACAGAGTGAAAGATGTTGGTGGCGGCTGTGAGTGTCCACAGAGCGAAAGCTGTTGGTGGCGGCTGTGAGTGTCCACAAAGTGAAAGCTGTTGGTGGCGGCTGTGAGTGTCCACAGAGCGAAACCTGTTGGTGGCGGCTGTGAGTGTCCACAGAGTGAAAGCTGTTGGTGGCGGCTGTGAGTGTCCACAGAGCGAAAGCTGTTGGTGGCGGCTGTGAGTGTCCACAGAGCGAAAGCTGTTGGTGGCGGCTGCGACAAAAGGCACCAACTGCGACAGCTACACAAAGGTCGAATGGAGAGAACGGGGAGGGTAGGGCTTAGCTAGCCATACCCGTTGAAACTTGAATCAAATATGTCAGAAGTTACCCTGGGGGTGAAGAGTGTCTGTGCGAGTAAATGAATGGGTTGACGCGCGTGCAGGATGAGAAAGACGGTGAAAAGACTGTAACATTTAGTTTAGAGATCTCACAGTACGGGGTGAGAAAGAGGATAATGACCAAACATAAACAGGCACAATCAAACATAAAAAGAACGCAAATATACAGAAACAGATGAAGTGAAACAGACAAGTAAACACCCACTTAACCAAACAGTCAGGTGCACAAGCAGACTAAAACAACCCCAAAATCCAAGAAACCATCAAACCCAAACACACAAGCTAAAGCAAGCAAGCAACCAAAAAGAAAGAAAGAAAGAAAGAAACAGCCGCGGCAGATAGAGTTCCTTCAACCACAGCGGCCTCCGCTTTGACATTTTCAATCTGTCACTCTGAACAGATTGCTGCGGCCATATGTCAGGACTGCGACGCTAAGTCAGTCATAGTCAGTCGCCTATGACTAATTTTCCCTAGCGGCTTCATAAATCACCGAAGCACGTCTGGCGATGATTTCTTACATGCTGCGCCACATTGTAATTATCAAGCAACGCGGTCGCTAGAATGTTATTGTGATCGACATTTATTAAAAGCAAGCCGAGGTCTTTTCTCCGTTTCCTTAAGCCATTCCAAGGGAACCTGTACGTTTTCTTGATATCCAACTCTATGACAGTCTCAGACTATCCAACATTGCTGAAATTTTAATGATACAGTTTGAATAAATTATGTCATCGTTATATCCAATCTTTGGTAACCTCAGACTTACTGCAGGTGATGAGGAATGAAACTCCACATTTGCTAGCGCTGTTGGATCTTGTTTCACGTCAGGATCCCTACTTCACAGATGAATGTTCAAACCATAGACCACAGGCCATGTCTCTCTCTCTCTCTCTAGCTACTACAATTTTGAATTAATATGTGGTGTTTTTAGTCAATGAAAACACTGTGCTTTTTCCATTAGTGAAGCCTTGTAACCATCACCTGTCAAGGCATCTCCTCCATCTATTCTTTCCTTTTTAAAAATTCTTCATTTCAACTTCGCTTTATTTCCTTTCTCAGACAGGAAAGACATGAATGCATGTAATTAATACTCTTTTATAAAACGTCGTTATAGTATTTCTGTGAAAGAAAATGCAAAACAAAAGTCGACCTATTTCTATGTTTATCAGTGTCTACTTCAGGTCTGCAGACTTTGATGCCAACATACGCCTTCAAACAGTGTTCTAACGTCTCATACAGTCCCCGATAAAACTGCTTGTAGGGCCAGAGTGAGTCTCCAACACAACCACCTACAGCAGTGACGACGAAGGCATGACTGCGTTCATATCGATCGCCATCTGACATAAATGTGTCTAGTTTTTTGTTATTAACACCTGGGAACTAGCGAGCCTACGCAATACTGTATGGATAATAATAATAATTTCCTGGCCACAAAAGCCCAAACCGCCAGCAAAGTTTCGCAGCGGAACAAGGAAAATTAGCTTTCTTTTACCTGTCTGTCACCTCTTGAACCACTGGTCCGGACACTATGGCGCCTGATTGCACTGTGATTGGTCTAAGATGCACGGAAGGAAAAAGGTGATTTTCTTCTTTTGGGATAGTGGTTTTACTGGTGTGACACACCCTTGTGGATATATATGTATACAGTACGACAACCTTCGTGCTTTTCACATTATACTGCTTTTTCATGAGTCGATTTTAAATATCGTCTACTCTTGTGTGCCTGTGTCTATTACCTGCACCCTGGTTTCTCTGGCGTTGTCTTTATTGCGGACATGAACCGGATTAAACGATGTGACCCTGGCGGGGTTACAGTGCTCTTGCAAGTGTGTTGCAGCTTAGTCTCGTTATGGTGATCAGCCTTTTGATTCGCTTAAGCTCTCTTTCTGTTCAGTCACGCAGGAAAAGCCGCTTAGCTGCGGAGCGCCATATCGAAATGACTCGCGTTTCTGGAGGCGATGTTACCATGGTCCGCCTGGTTCCAGCATCGACTGGACAAGGGTTCGATAATTACGGGCTCTGGTGAACAATCGCGAAAACAGCGCGTCTGTTGTAAGCCTGGCTGTTTAAGGAGAGGCCAGCAAGGTGGGATCAAACGCGAAATTTGAAAGTGTTAGGCCTCGGCCCTTTGACACCTGATCGATTGATCATACGTCACCATCGCCTGCACGATTGAGCGACCACACGGGTCCATACCTTCACGACTGAGTTGGGGAGGGAGGGAGGAATGAAGATGAAAGATATCACTCCAGAGCGAAGCATCAGGGGGAAATGTCCATAAGTTTCAAACTACTCATTAAAAAAAAACAACAACAACAAAAAAAACAACAAGCAAACAAACAAAACAAAACACCCCCCCCAAAAAAAACTGGATGTAAGCCACAAACCAGAGACAGCTGTTAACAAGGACGTTGGAAAGCCGAGCTATAGCTAGTGACGCTAGAGCTCCTAGGTTTGACTGCAGGAGTTCAGTGTCATTATCTAGTGTTACCTGCGTTCCTGGGTTGGGTTGCATTAACGTTCGTGTCTGCACTTCCGGTCATAAAATTTACAAGCGGTTGTATTTTACGTACATTTTCACGTATTGACAGGACATACGAACGCAGCTCGTTTATGGCGTGTATGGAACTCGCCTCTGTAAATTTCGTTGTTTATGGCGGCAATGGATCTGTTTGTCCGTGACCAGACCAGGTGTTGGAGGCTAACTTGAAGGTTGCGTGGCTTTCCGCAGCTGGGCAACTGCACGCTTAAACTTTCTTTGCTGACGGTGTTTCCAAGCAGTCGACTAAGGTTTGAGCACTCACTCACTCACTCACTCACTCACTCACTCACTCACTCACTCACTCACTCACTCACTCACTCACTCACTCACTCACTCACTCACTCACTCACTCAAAATAGGCTGTTACTTGCAAACATAAAATATCCACATACTGAGAAAGAAAGAAAAAAAGAAAGATTGAATAAATAAATAAATGAATGAATACAATTATATTGTTCGGGCAAAGATGATATTACGTACTATAATCACTGTCATTGCTTAGAAGACTATATATCACGTACTATAATCACTGTCATTGCTTAGAAGAGGATATCACGTACTATAATCACTGTCATTGCTTAGAAGACTATATATCACGTACTATAATCACTGTCATTGCTTAGAAGATGATATCACTTACTATAATCACTGTCATTGCTTAGAAGATGATATCACGTACTATAATCACTGTCATTGCTTAGAAGACTATATATCACGTACTAAAATCACTGTCATTACTTAGAAGATGATATCACGTACTATAATCACTGTCATTGCTTAGAAGACTATATATCACGTACTATAATTACTGTGGTCCTTGCTCTGTCACGTAATCACAGACACGCATTGACGCGCGCGCGCACACGCAGGCACGCACGTACGCACGCATGCAGGCACGCATGCATGCACAAACTTCTGATACCATTGCAACACGTTCTTGCAATCAAAATGCCGAGAACTCTATTAAAAGTAATAATCAATATAGTGTTGCCAAGCCCCTGATGAAAGCGTCATCAATAATTTACGTGTAAACTGCAAAACTGCCATGACGTATTTTGCTGAGTCGTGCAAATTTTTTTCTTCAGTTTCAGGTGCGAAGCGAACAGTGTAATCAGGCAGCAGTACACCCCCGCCATGGTAACTAAGGTACACACAGACTCCGTCGTCACGGCAACGCCAGGCGCGCGTCAGGCGCCTATTGATGAGCGACAGTGGATGCCACCTCTACACGTGTAACCGCGTGTGCAGAGTTGCACCGCAGGTATGCATTTCACTCAATGCATGAATACAAAAAATACAACGGGAGCTGGAGATGACTGAGAGCTGATTTGCCCTAGCTGGCTAGGGTATCTTCACAAAACAACGACAGCGATATAACTAATAAAGTATAAAAAAACCACAAAATAAAATGCTTGTCTTGGCGGTTAGTTCTTGGATCTGAAAGCCCCGACAGCAGCCAAAGGTGAATGGAACGCCCCGAGAGGCCTTTGATCAAAGCAAAGGAAGCTTGGGTTTTCCTTCCCGCAGGACTCGATGACAGGAGCGGTAAAGGTTTAACAAATGAACCGCATTGTGCAACTCGGATAAAGCGATGCGACGGATTGTCATCACCATGGTAATTTGGGATCAGAAGCAACGACGAGCACAGGCGGCTGGACGCACAGACAACGCAATCGACCTCTCAGGGAAAGCCGGTCTCTGTGGGGGGCACGTGTGCAAAAATCAGATCCGGTTTCATTGTTAACTTTGGATCAGAGAAACGCGCAATGGGGCTGAGCCATCTAAAGACTACGTAATCAGTGTCCTGCCCCAAAGCTGGACCCCATGGGAGCTCCAGTCACCTGAGGGATGTCGCACTTTGGCAGCGCCGTGGCCTGGCTGGTGTTGGCTCCATTAGCCCTGATCACCAATGTTGTGGCTGTCGTGGTTGTGTGTCACTACCGTCAACAGTTCCACGGCACAGACGCCTCGCTGATCTCGCTGTTTGTGGCCATGACCTTGCACGCCGTGCTGGCGCTACCTGTGATGGCGGGAGTGGAGCTGGGTGGGGGCAGCTGGCCGCCTGAGCTCTGCTCATTCTACGTCTGGCTGCTGGTGTGTGTGCGGATGTCCGAACTGCTGACCACAGGCGTCATGAACGTTCATTGGATGTGCATCCTCAGGTTAGTCCTTCCATTTGTTCACGTATGTGTGTTATTAGTCGCAAATTCCACTCCGCTGGTGAATGCTTGCTGCAGTGTTGGTGGGTGGGGGCAGGGGTACCAAAAGAAATGGAGCAGACATAATTTTTTGCAAAAGTGCGCTTGTTCTTGTAGGACGAAATCTGTATCGGTGATTTTAATTGGCGGTTTTCTTTTACCTCATTTTAATTTACATCCTCGTTGCTGATTATTGGATGATGATGTGAAGTTGGTGTGGTTTGCCGTATAGGAGGTGGAAGAATGTCTCTCTGCTGGCAGTACTACAGCTGCGCCCTCCTAAACTTCAATTATTTTATCTTTTTTACGGTATATTACTTATAACACTATAATAAATTTTTATATTTTTGTATATACTGTATTTGCACCCTACCGTTTCACTTTCTTTGCTTTTAAGAGTTTCGTAGCCAGTTATTTTATTAAAGTTTTCTAACGATGGGTTGCATTTGTCCTAGTTGTCCCCTCATTTTATTTGTGCCTTCTTCAGGTTTACTTCGGGAGGGGACGTGTACAGCTCGACTTTCGTGGTCAAGATCCTTCTGTGCTTGGCTTGGTTTGGCGGCGTTGTGAGCGGCTTGGTGCCTGTGACGGGAATCGGGGTGTTCTCTTACTTCCAGCAGTCTGCTGACGGTGGAAGTAGAGGCGAGTGCAGTTTTCTTCCAAAGGGACTCGGCTTCTCTTTCGTCGCCTTTTTCTTCATTCTGACTCTGGTCACCATTATTCTGAGCCTGGTGGCCTCAGCCGACACGCTGGCGGTCTTCCGGTACATGCGCAGGACTGCCGTGGAAAAGTACAAGGCGGGCCGCTTCTATCTGCCTGCTTCCTCCACCACGCTCTCGACAGCAGCCGCCGGAAGTCGCGGCTACCCGACAGGAGGCGACACGAATGGGTGGAGGTACGGCGAAGGCAAAGATGGTGGGGCGAGGACTGGCGTGGTTGATGAGGAAATGAACGGAGGAGGCAGCTTGTTCGCGACAGCAGACGGCAGGACGAGCAACGGGAGGATACCTAACGGCGGAAGTCATGGACATCAAGCACGACGGAACACTCAGCTGTCAGGCGGCGCGCAGAAGACAGCAGCATCTTCCAACGGTCGGGGAAGACTGTCACTTCACGGGACAGAGGACCGGAGGCTGAACGTGGCGGCAACTGCCAACTCAGCCGCCACGATCGTCGTCCGACCGGCGGCCGATTCCGGGGTGGCGCGCAGCGGTCCAGCCACAGTCCACGCCAAATACAACGAGCTGAATTTGTCGTCCGAGCTCTGCCGAGTCGTCGTGTGCTTCACCCTCCTCACCACCCTCGTCCATCATCTGCCCTTTGCGGTAAGTTCTTCCGGTGAGGTCACAGCGCGGAGACTCCATAAAGCAACACTGTTTGCCCACACAATTCGAGATTTCCTAGCTCTGAATATTATTGCAAGAATGTTGAAAGAGCTACATGACATTTTTATTGCAGCGTAGATGAGATTCGTTTTAATGTTACGCTAAGGAGAAGACGTAATGGAAATAAAGATCTTCAACCTTGACAGTTAAAATAAAAACTATGTCAGTAGGGGGGAAGAGCTTAGGAAAGTTGCTGCTTGCATCGGTGGTTTGGAAACAGTGTGTCAGGATAAGTCAAGGAAAGAGTCTGTTTACCTGACATATATTTCTGCAGATTGTGTTTCAACGATTTCCTTTAGTCGACTTCCACAAGTAGATACATCTGTCTGATTTCTGCTGCTCGACTTCCACAAGTAGATACATCGGTCTGATTTCTGATGATCGACTTCCACAAGTAGATACAACTGTCTGATTTCTGATGCTCGACTTCCACAAGTAGATACAACTGTCTGATTTCTGATGCTCGACTTCCACAAGTAGATACATCTGTCTGATTTCTGATGATCGACTTCGATAAGTAGATACAACTGTCTGATTTCTGATGATCGATTTCCACAAGTAGATACAACTGTCTGATTTCTGATGCTCGACTTCCACAAGTAGATACATCTGTCTGATTTCTGATGCTCGATTTCCACAAGTAGATACAACTGTCTGATTTCTGCTGCTCGACTTCCACAAGTAGATACAACTGTCTGATTTCTGCTGCTCGACTTCCACAAGTAGATACAACTGTCTGATTTCTGCTGCTCGACTTCCACAAGTAGATACATCTGTCTGATTTCTGATGATCGACTTCCACAAGTAGATACAACTGTCTGATTTCTGATGATCGACTTCCACAAGTAGATACAACTGTCTGATTTCTGATGCTCGACTTTCACAAGTAGATACAACTGTCTGATTTCTGCTGCTCGACTTCCACAAGTAGATACAACTGTCTGATTTCTGCTGCTCGACTTCCACAAGTAGATACAACTGTCTGATTTCTGATGCTCGACTTCCACAAGTAGATACAACTGTCTGATTTCTGATGCTCGACTTCCACAAGTAGATACAACTGTTTGATTTCTGATGCTCGACTTCCACAAGTAGATACAACTGTCTGATTTCTGATGCTCGACTTCCACAAGTAGATACAACTGTCTGATTTCTGATGCTCGACTTCGATTACCCGAAGTCTTGACCTGACTCAGTCTCGTGTTTTACTGAAATGCCTATAGGGCTGTACGTGAGTGTATTGGAATTATATTCCTTTTTTGTCCGATTTTCGGTCACACTGTCATAAATCAGATTTAGCCGCGAAGAGAAAATCTTTAGATATGGCTGCCTGGAGAGATTTGTCATTGCTCGCCACAACCACGAGTTGATGAGTAGAACAGTCTCACAGGCTGTGATGGCGTTGTGGTGTCAGCGCTCACAGATGATGCATGTGAACCTAAGATGCTGGGCGCAATCCATTTGTCCAATGTCGAGTTCTAAGACCTGCGTGATGCGCATTTTGTCATATCACGTGACGAGTGAGCTTTTACATGGTCTTCGGTCAAAATGTGGTGTGGGATGTTGTCGTTGGCCTTATTTCGCTTTTTGTCGTTATGGTTACTTAAGAACACATGTGTGATACACACGCAGACCCGCAACACCTCCCCAGTTTCTTGTCTTTGACCTTAAACTTTGAGAACAGCTATACACACGAAGCAACGCTAGTTCTGGTAAGATAGCTGAGATTTCGTACCTGGAGGGACATTAAGTTTTAACCGTAAGCATTTCATGTCACGAAGGGACTTTTGTGCAGCAAAGTTTCGAAAAGAACCTACCAAAACAATGTACACACCTTTCGATTGTCGAAAATAACTGAAATTTAATTCGTGTGGCATAACAAAAATCTAGCAGTGAAGATTTTTTTCTAAAACCCTCTTTGTTTAGTGGTGGTCTAAAAGAGACGAACAAGTTTTGTTTTTTCCTCTTTCAAGAAAAAACTCTAATCCAAAGATTTAGATAATGACATTTGTTTGTAGAAATCGTAAAATCCGCCGAAAGGGGTGGAAAGGACAGAGGGAGGGGGGAAGGGAGGGAGTGGGGAGTGTTGACAAACCCAATACAGCTCTTCTCGACGTATGAAGTATTCATACAGGGCTAGAGAGAAACGGATGTCTGCCCAGATCCTGAAAATTGAAAGTAATGAATTCCGTGGTTACCTGGGAGAATGAGGATAATGCATCCATCTGTCGCACTTCTTATCGCTGTTCTTATCATCACGAGTTACCAAGCGATATACAGCACTCTGCGACCACTTGAGCTTAGCGCGTGGAAAGTCACGAAAGGAAGTATGGAAAATTGTGGAGTTTACAGAAGGAGCGTGTACACTCGTTTGTTAATTTGTTAGTTCTTTCTGTCCGTCCGTCTTTTCTTCCTCCATTTATCCATCCATCCATCCTTGTGCACCCAATTATACACAGACTGACAGCTTTAAAACTAGTTTTCCAGAACAAACATTTAGGTCCATATGTTCTGCAGACTGATCTCATTTTCCATAAAAGAAGCGTGGGATGCAGAGGCAGGACTAGCCGCACGTGCAGGTGCATTTTCTCTCCACGGCTCCAGAGGCAGCATGAACACATAGCGACAGTCAAAGGCACATGCCGTCGGGGCAGGTAAATATAACACACAAACAGGCCACAGCTGTAGCGTGTGGCAGCCCAGCTGTTGATACAATACCGTCAATATCGATAGTCCCGCGGGCAGCTCACAGCTGCTTTGAAACGGTGCAGCAAATGGGTTCATCACGGCACAGGATTTGTGGAAGCGAGGTACACCAAGCAATTATTCATCAGCGGAATACAAATGAAAATTTTACATCTGTATTCTTATCCATTTTTCTCTATAGCATATCGTCCTTTAGTATTTTGTAGGTGATGGTTAGGAGGAGGCTGTTGTTGTGGTGACAATAACGATCCTTGATAGAATATGGGCTTTCATCCATGGCAATCCCACTAACAAGCGATGCTAGTCGCATACCAGACTGTTGAACATCCTTATATTCGGACAGAATCTATTCTAAATCAATTAAACTACTTCCAAACTAAAATGACGCGAATGCGCTATAGCAGCGTTGGACAATTGTGAGAAGCGCATCGTGCGGGCAAAGTTGAGTATCATCAGGCGGCCGCAATGGCCTAGTAAGTTTGTGTGGGTCACACAGCCGCACTAGACCTTGCTATCTTTTCCCATGGTATCCTCATGCCTTGTGGACACTAAGAGCGGACATGATGTGTACTTACTGTATGTAAAGGTGTTTATGTAGCGGCAACAGTGATTATTTTTCTCAGTAGAATCTTCTTCAAGCCACCGCTTCCTTTTCTCCTGAAACGTTTTTTTGAAAAGTAGTTGCACGCGCGTGGTCACTGAAATGAGAAGAGAACACATTTTGGGACCGCCAAGGAAACTGCCAATCAGAAGCTGAACTCGATTTCGAAGTTATAACCTTTTCTGAAGTAACAACAAGTGAGTGGCTGAGCTGTCCCTCAGCTGATCAGCCCGTTCATCATCTCCTTCATCACTGATATCATTTACTATGGATGTGATTATACTAGGCCTTTCAGCATGCAAACATTTATGCGCTGTTGAGACTTTCACTTATTTGTTTTCCACTGTAATTTTCCTGTGCATTGTGCTTTTTATGGAGTTTTCATTACCTTGAGTCGGGGCTTCATGTTATTGTGTGACAATAACAGATTGTAACTGATACGTATGTGGACAGAATAATGGAATGTATCGGCTGTTGAGCTGTTCAGGCCGTCGAAGAGCTGAGTGTTACGGTAGACGGTTCTGTAGGTATGAGGGCAAACATCTGGAGTTTTTATTATATGACTATTAGAGTTTTAGAGACACACCAAACGTTTTTCTTCAGTAGGATTTGATTCACCATCACCCATTTATTTGAGTCCTTTCCCCGGCGCTTATGGGTTTTCAAACTTTGTTTACCCTTTTTTTAATTGGTTTCCAGCGTTGAGTCTGGTACTAACTGAGGCGGGGGCAAACTGTTCGGTATCTCGTCTATCGTTGACGTATATCTGTCATTAATCATCACATGAATTACGTACTCGTCAACAGACGCGCGTGTTTGAGACGCAGCGC
This sequence comes from Lanistes nyassanus, assembly GCA_004794575.1. NCBI lineage: Eukaryota > Metazoa > Mollusca > Gastropoda > Architaenioglossa > Ampullariidae > Lanistes > Lanistes nyassanus. The sequence continues at coordinate 17,234 of SMGT01005405.1, forward strand.
CCTATCACATGGTTGCTAGATGCTGCAGAATTACGGATGCTGTCTTTGCGAATCCAGGACTCTTTCGTCTGTGCCCTTTTCGTTTCGCAGTGTAACGAGTGTGGTTTTTCCAGTGTACTTGGCGCTGTCTCGGAACATGAGAATACACGGAACTCTTGGTAATTAGCTTGGCCTTGTTTACAGGCAAAACATTTAGATAAACATTAACTTCTATTGCTGTGTGTTCTGAACCTTTGCTTTCGTGCGATTAACCGCTTTAAAAAATTACCGAACCTGTTGCGCTAGCCAAAACTATTAGCTTACATATTGTGATATGTTTTTCATATCCCTACCCCCCACCCCCGCAAAGAATCTTTGGCTTAGAACTAAACATTTGCGCATAGTGAGTATAAAACATTTTATTTAGTCTTCCATTCTGCGAAACATTCAGATTTTTGTGTGAATGACAACTGCCATTTCTTTAAAAAGATCGAATTTCGTCACAAAATGGCATTTTTTTCGTGGTGTAGCCGATAGACGCATAAAATTGTCCTGAACCAGTAACAGACGCAAGCACAGGTCACCGTAACATAATAACTCTCACTTCTTTTCTGAAAGGGAAAGCCCTTCACATACGGGGTATGAGCGAGTGGACCACACGTGCAGGCCGGGGGTGGCTGTGCTTGCTGACAATTCTGGCCGTTGTGTGCGATCATTTTGACATGGCGCATGCTGTGCGGCTTCATTCGAGGAGAGGAGAAGAAACTCGTCATCCGGCGAAAATACTTTCTCTTACTCCTGCCAGAAACCCCCACCATCATCTGAACTCGGCAAAGGAAGTTGCGATGTCATTGGCGTCGAAGACAGACTCACAACAACGCAAACTGGAAACCGCCAACAACGATGGCTTGGGGGAGAGAGGCTTTGCCGAAGTGTTCGACATCACCATCGACGGCACAGAGATTAGTCTCAATCCGGAAGATGATCTAAACATCACGTGCTTCATGAAAGAAGCGCTGGGAATGGAAGGCCTGTGGCTGTGGACGCCTCAAGAGGGAAGAAAACGAAAGATTAAAGCTGAAATTCTCATGAAGAAAACAGCCTCCGAAGTTGAAAGGGTCATTGCGGAATATCGCCCCCCTAAACATACGCGGACATTTCTCGGGCAAAAAGAACAAGCTGTGATCTTCGTCGGAGGTAAATACTGAGGTAGACATCGGTACTACCTACAGACATTTACCGATTCGCAGACACGCATGTACACATTAATACACAACGCAAGTAACATTCAATGGGTCTTTTACCAATGTTCACCATTAATTTCTGGACGAAAGAATCATAAGGGTGATAGTTTTATCTGTCGAGTTGAAATTTTTGTTATCCCGACGTTCCACCTATGATTTCTCTGGATTTGTTTGGCTTGTGCAAATTTGTAAAACCTATTTTTAAAGATCATCAAAGTCTTTGAAAGCTTACTTGCGGAATGTTTATCTTAAAATGGTAGAACGGTAGAATGGTTCATCCCATGTTCTTTCTGTCATCCCGTCTTCAGCTAATGGTCTATGGAAGGAGATAAATTGGAAGACCAGCTATTACACGTTGTCACTGCTGATCCCTAAAGTCGGGTGCAACGGAGCAGGATTGTACAGGTGTCACATGATCGCCAGCGATCTGACGTCTGACGTCACACACTCCGAACGGGTGTCCAGCCGACAGTTCAAGGTTGTGACCCTGGGCGAGAAGTGCGCAGGGGCGAAGGTCGATCTAATGGAACGAAACAGAGGAATTCCACTACGCAACATCACAACACCAAGTCAAAACATCACAACAGCAGGACACGACATTTCAACACAAATGCACAACGTCACGACAGGACACAACATCACAACACCAAGGGAAAACAATCTAAGACGAAGGGACAGCATCCCAACACCAGAGAACATCGTTAAACCACTAACGACTAAGACGAAAACCGAAAGTCACAAGATCACCAGCCCAGTGCACAGCAACACAACAACACCAGGATTCAACATCACGACACCAGAAGTAAAAATAGAGTGCAAAAGCGGTTGGTTGGGCAAAGAAGAAAAGTGCTACAAATATTTCCGGAATATGACAACTTGGAACTCGGCGAAAGTCGCGTGCCGGCAGGAGGGCGGCCACCTGCTGACGCTGGAGACCAAAGACGAGCTTCTTTTCATCCAAAATCGATTTCGCGTTCAGACCAGGGGCAGGGACAGGGGCACGTGGACCGGGCTTAGGAAACACAAGAACAAGTTCACGTGGGACAGCGGCCGAACAGACTCGAAGCCGTTTCTAGACTTTTTGACCGGCGGGGGACGCAGCGCCGCCAGAAAGAGCGGCTGCTTGTACCTGAGGGGCACCAAGTCGTTTCTTCTTGGAAACTGCAGTCGGAAGCACGGTTACATCTGCGAGACCTTCAGATCAGGCAGGCCACGCCCAGAATCTCTATCAGGCGACAACATCACTCTAGACGTCACATGGACAAAACCGGGAGTGCGGACTCCCTTGGGTAATAAAACAGACAGACCAACGGAAGAAAGGGCTCTTTACGAGCCAGACAATTGGGAACGCGAGGTGAACCGTGAACTGCAGCTGTCGTTAAAAGATCAAAGTGAGACTGACGATTCTCTAGACAACGACAGAGGAACAGGTGACGCTATGGAAACTACCAGAATGCAAGACAGAAGGAAGAAAGGACCAGAAAGCAGGGGTCCACCTCACGTATCAGCTGACGATGGTGCTGGCGAAGAGGCACTGCTAAATAAGGTGATTACAGCTGGGCCTACGTCACCGTCCACAGGTGCTAGAAACAAACCCGCAAGGTCACGCACAACAGGTCGCAAAGGGGGGCGAGCGACCTCAAACTAACCAAGTGCATGTCCGTCAATGACTGCACTTGAATTTCAACAAAAGCAGCGCGCTTTGGTTTGATGCTGCTGTGGACAGCAGCAGTCTCGCGGACATTTGTCGAAACCAGAACAGTGAAATTAAGAACGGACTTGACTGATTCTTGATTCTATGTCTTGGCAAAGGACAGAGGTGACTAGCTAAACAGTAAGCAGGATAGATATAAGCTTGTGTCATTTTCCAATGTGCTGGACGTCACTGATTTGACTTTTGCTCATCCATATTTCGTGCACCAGTTTTGTTTACATATCTTCCCTGTCCTTCTCTTTGTCTTATTCAAGCCGTCTTACACGCGCGGACGCACGCATGCATTCACGTGCACACACACACACACATGCCCAGACGCATGCATTCCTGCTATACTAAGGATAAAAAGGATGTAAAGTTTCTGATACTGTGAGATGACATGAATGGACCTAATTATTTAGTAAATCTAGATGAATCAGTGACTGTGGTTTTGAAAATACCAAGTTGCTTTACAGCGGGCTTGTTGTTCGAACCTCTATGGACTCCAATGTCACAGAAAAACAACAACAAATGCGGCAGACGCCGTGTTTGGTCACCAGATAATCCATCATTTAAAATATGGGGATGGTTTACGTACAGTTGTGCTCGCAGCATTCTTTACTACTTAAAAATTGAATCAAACTGTAATTTTCTGAAGTATTTGTAAACGAAGACTCAATAAACTTGCGCATGCGCGGCTGGTGTTTGAACTGATTATCTGGGCGGAGGCGTGTCAAAAGAAATGTTATTCTGCAGATGAATGGGACGAGAAAGAGTGAATGTACCCATGTAGCCTTCCTTCTAAGAAGTCGAATGTTTGTCATGACATTTCTTACCTCATTAATTGTCGACCATTTTGTCATCTGTATATACTAATATTCAGATGAAAGACATGAAAATGTGAGATTGGATTGAGTATAACCGCTATATGCACTTGCAGGGGGACAAAACCATTGTGACAGACATAGGGTGGAGACGGGTGAAAACAAACTGCTAAACGGAAGGGCCAGGGTAGGATTTTCTTTTGACAAATGAGGACTATAAGATCTTGATTTGTACGAGAAGACATTGATTTTAGGCAAATATTCAATTTTTTCAGAATAGAAATCAAAACATACACCCGGGTATTCTTTTTCACCTAGCGTGGTAATTAAATATGGTTTGAAAACATAGTTTCATTTACCTTGAGATCTACCGACAGAAAGTATTAATCTGAGCTAACACATCTATCGATTTTGGCTTTTTGGGAAAATCGTTATTGGCGGCACTGTGTTCAGATATAGTGCTGCTAAAGGATTACTTGTTTCAGACAGAGTTGAATGATGGAGCACGACTAAAGCTCCCAGCATACCGGTATTCATGCCCTGTTCAGATCCCTCCACTTGTAAGTTGCCTCCATATGGCGCTGTGCTTGGAGCGTCCATTGTAACAGAAAGGTTTGAACATAAGGTGTTTTATTAACTCACTAAAGTTTGTTATGGGAGGTTCCGTACAGAGAAAAATATTCTTGTTGCATTATCTGGGTCATGCTGAGTCGCTAGTTATCAAGAAGCTGCCCACAAGCCTGGGATTCTTCCATCAAATTTTCGATTGAACATCCTAGGTGTTTCCTCCAATAACCAGATTAACAGAGCTATGGTTCCCCCCCCCCCCTCGTGGCCTGACATTGGCCTCTCACACCCCAGTTTCCTTCCTCGACGTCGAGATTCACGAGTGAGGCTTTGTTTGACACACGTATTTCATCATATTGACGACGTCACGTTTATTTTTTACTGTTCGGCGTCAGAAACGACGTAATGAGCCGACGTGCGTGTTGGCAAATGCAGACGTCAAATGCGTTACCAGGCGGTTTCGTGTTGTAGCAGTTCTGGTTCTCAGGCGCCAATGCCAGGACTGTTGCATGTCTTTCCTTGTTCGTCCGTCGACTGACGCGAGGCATCCCCAGTACACCTGGTGCTATCTTAGACATGGAACTGCAGAAGATAAAAGGTATAAAAGCTGTTTTCTCTTATGTCGAAAAGATTTAGACAATCGTTAATTCTCGGCTTCACATATTTCAGAGCCTTCTTTTTGTGCCACCAATGCTTAGAACTGCTGCAAAATACCAATATCCGTTTTAGGACACTTGGCTAGAAATTTCGTCGCTGTGTTTTTATTGTCATATTTTATTTAGTGAAAAAGTAAGGCTGCTGTATGTGCACAGAAAGAGGATTCCTACTTAGAGCTTGGTCGTTATGTCTATGTTGAAGAGCCCTTAAGTTTTTCTTGCACTTCCTGTAGGATTATATTTATTTTGAGGTAACCCTGTGCCGTGTTTAACTTTCACACCTCTCTATCCGTATACAAAAAATCATTAAAAGCGTTTAACTTTTTGCTTTTACAATAAGGAGTTTGTTTTTGAGACACACAATCACTCAATCGTCGTGAGAGACAGACGGGAAGATTCATTTCGGTTCTGTTCTGCCAGGGAGCGCAAGGCATAAGCAGGAAATGAGTGAGTGGACCTTACGTGCAGTGCGGGGGATGCTGTACCTACTAGCAATGCTGGTCTTACGGGGCGCCTTCAGTGAGACAGCGCGACCTGCAGGGCTTCATGAGAAAAACGTTCACTTCGGACATGTCGACAGCGGCCGGCGTCATCAGAGCTTCGAGAAGAAGACTGAAAAGGCCATGGCTGCAAGACCCAGACAGCCACACCATGTTTTTGCGGCCCCCACGGATGTCTCTCAGCTGAATACAGATTTCGCCAAAGCCTTTGACATCGGCATGGACAGCAGGACGAGCAGTCTTAGTCCGGGAGATGATGTCAAAATCACATGCTTCATGAAAGAGACGCTTGGAATGGACCACCTTTGGCTGTGGATCCCTCGGAAGGAAAGAAAAAAAGAGGTCAAAGTTGAAATTCTTATGAAGAATGTGGCGTCGGAAGTGTGGAAGGTCATTGCTGAATATCGTCTGCCAAACGGTACCAAGACGTTCTTGGCGCAGAATGAACGAGCGGAAATCCACATTGGAGGTAAATTTAGGCTCTGGCAACAAAGCTGGGCCTTTACTGACCTGTTTCCTAACACAGGCACACAGGCACCCGCACGAGAGATTCAATGTCGAGCCCAACCAGTGTCACTCAAAATCGTTTCTGTACTAGCTCCCGAGAAATTAAAAGAATGTTAGCTACATCTGTCACATAAATGTGTCACATCTTTGTTTGCTCCTATGATCAAATCATTCCTGAAATATTTATACGCCGCTAGTATGTTGAAACATGTTTTCAAACCTACTCGAAGTCGTTCCGAATTTGGCCATGGCATAAAGTTTCTCTCTGCATTCTGTAGTCGTTGCGGTATGTTCTAGAATGTTTACTCTATATTCAACTGCTCTTTCTGTCATCCCGTCTTCAGCTGATGTTCCTTGGAATGCGATGAAGCCGACAGCCCGCTACTACAGGTTGTCTCTGCTGGTCCCTAGGGTCGGATGCAAAGGAGCTGGGCTGTACGGGTGTCGCCTGGCCGCTAGCATCAAACAGACGGACACTACGCATGCGGAGTGGGCTTTCAGCCCCAGGTCAAAGGTCGTGACCCTGGGCGAGAAGTGTGGTGGAGCGAAGGGCGTGGACATTACGAAGGAGATGGAGCAGGAGATTAAGAGCGCCGAGAAGGAGACTGGGTCCGCGCTGACTCATGGAGAGCAGTTTGACTTCAGCTGGCTGTGCGTTACGCCAGCCGCCAAACAAAAGAAGCGCTGTTATCGTTACTTCAAACAGGTCTTCTCATGGAAAAACTCCGAAGAAATGTGCCAGCAGCAAAAGGGGCATCTGGTTACGATTGGAACCTCTCAGGAAGCCAAGGCCGTGCAGCTGCTCATTAGAATGGGTCGCCGAAGACATCCGCAACTGACGCCCGACACGTGGATTGGACTGAGCGACGTCAACAGCCGCGGGGTGTTCAAATGGGCCAGCGGCGAAGCTGTTATCTTCAAGGATTGGTCGCCGGGACATCCGATTGCATCGGCAGGGCAGAGTAGGTGCGTATCGACCACGGAAAGGCAGTGGCTGAGTCAGGCTTGCGACCTGGCTCTTCCTTTCTTGTGTGAGACCCCCGAAGGCAATGTCCAAGAGAACATCTACAAATCAGCACCTGGAGAGAAAGAAGGAAAACATGCAGAGCCAGAACGAAAACCAGAAGTACACAAAACCATAATACCCAAAGGAAAACCAGACGTGCAAGACACCACAATACCCAAAGGAAAACCAGACGTGCAAGACACCACAATACCCAAAGGAAAATCAGACGTGCAAGACACTACAGTACCCAAAGGAAAACCAGACGTGCAAGACACCACAGTACCCAAAGGAGAACCAGACGTGCAAGACACCACAATACCCAAAGGAAAACCAGATGTGCACAACGTCTCAATACCCGGGGAAGAAAAGCCACCAGGAGAAAAAGAAAGACAAAAGAGTTCATGCCAGAGAGGATGGATGAAGAAAAAGAACAAGTGCTACAAATACTTCCGTTCTCCCTCAGACTGGACGGCTGCAAAGACCGCGTGCCTCAAAGAAGGTGGTCATCTCTTGACTCTGGAGAGTGAGGGAGAGTTGCGAATCATCCAAGAGGCATTTCCATTTCTGACGAAAGAGGGCGGTGCGTGGACGGGGCTGAGAAAAGACGACAACAATTTCACGTGGGACAGCAGCAGAACAGTGCCGAAGCCCTTTCTAGAATATTTGACAGGTGGCGACAGGGCGCACAACGGTACTCCAAATAGCGGCTGCTTCTACCTGAGGACTACCGAGGGCGCATGGGGGGAGTGCAGTCAGAAGCACAGCTACTTGTGCGACACAATCGCCAGCGTTACGAGAACTTCCCCGGATCTCAGAAACGTCACGGGTACAAAGGATGTCAGTGTTGAACAGTCCACCCCAGAAAAAAACATCACGGCCACCCCAGAAGGTCGGAGAAAAAATACGTTCCTCCCTACTGATCTAGAGACGGATGTGAACAGACCCCGAAAATACAGACCAAAGGAGCAGGACGAAGAAGACGAAAGCCCCATACCCGTGAAAACAGAGTACACGCAAAGCGAGCTGGAGAAAGATGCGAACAACATGGCCCCGAAAACCAGATCGGATTTTTCTACAGATGACAGCGAAGAAGATGACCCGATTCCTGTCAAACAAGAACTCGTACTGAGCGAGCTGGAGAAAGATGTTAACAACATAACCCCGAGAAGAAGGTCGGATTTTTCTATGGATGACAGCGAAGATGAAGGGCCGATACCCGTGAAAAGGGAATTCACAATAAGCAGTCTGGAAAGAGATGTGAACGCACCTCATGCAAAGCACAGGATTGTTGAGGAACCAGACTGGGAGGAGGAAGAGGATAGCGAGCCCGAACTAGCCAACAGAATCGCTCAGCCAAGCGAGCTGAAAGCTGGAGTGAGGAGCGAGAGCCAGAGCCCTGAGCGCTTACACGGCAATGGAAGAAGAGGGGCCATGATGCGAACTCCGACTTTCGCTTCAAACAGACTCCGAGGAAGAACAGGAGGGGAAAGCACAGAACGGCATCACGAACTCGCTCACCACGGTGTTGGTGAGAAATCGGTGTTTCACAAGGTGGCTCCAGATGAGTTTCTATCATCAATCAGCAGTGTCCGAAATAAAGAATCGACGTCATACGCGACAAGTCAAAAATCAATGGGGAACAGAATGCACTACTGGAAAAGCAGCAACCCTTTGCATCATAGGGACACGCTGAGGTCTTATAAATAGCTTGCACATCTCTGGACTCAGAGAAAGCGAAAATCTGCATTAGTTTGTCACGAACACACAGAGAAATGTCGAGATTTCCCTGACACCGAACGACAAAGAGACGCGATATAAACAGAGGGGGAAAAAAGATTAAAACTGCTTGCCAACATTCAGAGACTACTACAAAATTTCCTAAAGTCAACTCATAACAGTTTAAGCCTAGCGAAATGGGAAAATGTATTCCTACTTACAGATGGTCTAAAAACTATCTTTTTGGATTATTATTAAACCACCAAAACTCCAAATAAATTTTCCAGGTTCGCCTGCAAAACGGTGTACGAAGTATGAGGGAAGAGGAAAGCTAAAAAGACTTGATTCTTATGTAAACGAAGACAAAAGTCAAAGTTCTCAGCTAACTTCATCATGGTGGATGCTGAATATGGATACTTGTAGCCAGCTGAAAAAAATGATGTCTCAGAGATGGTCGAAAATCAGGACTCACGTCTGATGCACAAAAAAGACCAAGGACCGGTTTAGTGTTTGTGCGTATGTATGCGTGTGAGCGCATGTGGGTCAGTATGTAGCTATGTTTGTTTATGTACATGGAGGTGTGTGTTTGTGTGTGTACGTAAGTGCGTTGTTTGAAGAGTTGTTGTCCGAAATAGCTGCTTTCTTCCTTTGTTAAAGGATAACACTATCGAGGTTGCAGTTCTACACAGGCAACGTGACTTTAACAGAATACACAGCATTACAGACATTATTGCCCTTAGCGACGTGTAGAACATGTATGCATGTTTGTCAATCACTTGTTTCCGAAATAAAAGTACAGAAAGAGAAACATTGCTATTTTTGTAGAGGACCACATTGCCAAAGATCAGTATCTTGAGTGAAATGTCTGTCGACTCTGGATGTGCTGCAGCAAAGAAATTTATTGGTTCTGGGAACTGATTTCATTTTCCTCATTTAGTTCAGGCAGTGGTAAATGTTTGTCCGTGCACTTAGTTCATACCAAGGTAAATGTTTTTCCGTGCACTTAGTTCAGACAGAGATAAATGTTGTCCGTGAGTAACAATATAGGTAGCAAGTAGGTTAGTGAGGGGCATACAGTACAGTTTAGAAGAGAACATTCCATCCAAGACAGATCTGAGCCTGAACTTAACACTTAGCAGGTCAGACGTAACTGGGAGGTCAGACACACCATTTTAAGCCGCGCAGCACTCAATAACTATAAACAAAATAGTCGTAACTCCAAACCATGAATCGTCCACTAGGGTCACCAAGCATGCAGTTGCCCACCACAGCCACACGTGCAGATTGGAAAAGGTCAGCAGCAGACATTTAACACTGATATATAAACTCTAGTGGGGAAAGGGGAGAAAACACAAGAGGACAGCTACTTTTACTTGGATACTTAGATAAAGACATCGATAGAGGAAAGGACCCAGACTGATGAAGGGTTATAGTCTGAGGAACATGGAGAGTTACTAAGTTGTAAACCGGCCCGCCACTTGGACTATCAGTGGTTGTTGAATAAAACTTTGATGGACCAAAAGAAAAGATGAGTCTGATGGAGTGTTGGAGGAAACTGGTGAACGTTTAAGTGTAGTGAAGGGGCATCATGTTACATTAACCTTATGGTGCCGTGATAATGCTACATTACCCTTATGGTGCCGTGATAATGCTACACGTGCACTTAGTTCAGACAGAGGTAAATGTTTGTCCCTGCATTAAAGTCACCATGTTCGCAGATGTGCAGTTGACGTATTATTGAAAAACTTTTGTGTGTGTGGTAAAATATGCATTTCAACTTCGTCTTTATGTCTGTGTCCTCGTCACATTACGATGCTGTCTGATGAGATGTTATTCGAAAGCGATCTCCCTCTACTTACCTTAAATATGGCGTCTGGCCCACCTCCCGCACCTGAGAGAGCACTCTGTTTTCTAGATGACACACCTACAGCATCTGCTATTCAAGACGAAAGTACATAAAGTAATATCAGAACGAATGACTGCTACCTGGGGTAAAAACAGTAAGATTATATATTTATAGATATACTAAATCTAACATAATCACAATAAATCCACATTTATTTTTAGTTTACTTTTTCATTTGATTTTTATTTGTTCGTTTTAATTTAATTTATTTATATTTATACTTATTCTTTATTATTTTCTTCCTCCTCGCCTTAATAAATAACTTTATTTCCTTTACTTGTAACGTACTCCATCCTGTGGGGGTTGCCCTATAACCGCCATCTTGGCCGCCATTTTGTGGCTGTTCTCAATGCTGTCTCCTCCCCTCTACTCACGCCAGATGAGTGTCTATATGTAATTCTCTCTGTATTTGGTTTTGTTCTGTGCGTTTCCTCTTTTGTCTTTCTTGTCCTGACGACGGGGCATTTCCCCGAAACGTCGACTGCCCTTTTGTCACTGGCCTTCTTGGCGGAGCAGAGAACAATGTGCCAAATTCTTACAGCTGGCCGTCTGTGAAAGTGGCGGCTGGCGTGTGAACGTTACATTCACGCAGATGATGATGGCGGACGGAAGCGTGCTTAAGATAAGAGGACATATACAGCCTCGTGAGCTGTCAGATCTGCGGATTTATGAGAGGGCGAGCTAAAAGTGGTTGGGTGGACGGAGAAAGGTTGTGTTTCAGATGTACGTTTTCATTTTTCACAGAATATCAGTTTCATCTGGATTTCGTTTCGAAAACCAAGCCAAACCGCCGAACCAAACCAAACCAAACCAAAGCACGCACGCGGACGCCCTCCATACACACACTCTCTTCCTCTCGCTCTCTCTCGCTGACACACACTCTCTCGTACACGCACGCGCACGCACAGTCCAAAAAACAAGAAGAATATGAGATCTAAGGGAGATCCAGAGTGATTGAAAATGCGACCTCATTTTCTGCTTTCCTGCTTGAATTTTTTCTTCTTTCCTGTTTTCTGTTTTTCCTTCTCATTGTTAACTTACACAGCCATTGGAATCTTACATGTTCTCTCGCTCTCTCCGTGTCTAATTTGTATTTGTGGATGGAACCGTCATCGTGTACGTGCGTGTGTGTAAGTGAGTGTGTGTGTGGTCAAGACGCCCACAGTCTGATCCTATGCTGGTAACTGCGTGACGTGTGTAAGTGTGTGTGTGTGGTCAAGACGCCCACAGTCTGATCCTATGCTGGTAACTGCGTGACGTGTGTAAGTGTGTGTGTGTGGTCAAGACGCCCACAGTCTGATCCTTTGCTGGTAACTGCGTGACGTGTGTAAGTGTGTGTGTGTGTGTGGTCAAGACGCCCACAGTCTGATCCTTTGCTGGTAACTGCGTGACGCTAACAGCAAATAATTTACGACGGCGTGAACCTCTGATGACGCAGGTGCTGCAGTTCGTGCAGCTGGTACAGCCGGTGGACGATGGCGTAGCAGAGGTGGTGGTCTTGTGGCTGTTGCTGATGGAAGCACTGTGCGCGCCGCACGTGCTGTGGGTGCTGAGTCGCCGCTACCGGCACGCGCTGGTCTACGTGTGGACTGTGCACGTGCTGCGAGATGCGTCTGCGAAGGAGGAAGGTAAAAGTTGTTCTTAATTAAGCAAACTTTCCGCTCCCAACCAATATTGCTGCGGTGTCAGGTACTGTGTAAAAAACCGACAAGAGATCGCACTAACTGGGTTTGCAGTGAAATGTTTGCACGATGTGAAAAAGACCGTCTCCCCCAACCCTTCCAACCATTAAAAAACAGACGAAGAGAAGACCAAAACAGGGGTAAAGAAGTGTGCCGCATTATGCCATGCTGGGGAGACAAGCTGGGATTCAATGCCAGGCATCCAGCATTCTGGTAGAGAATCTAGTGGTCTGACGAATCTGTTAACAATTCCGTGCTTTCTGAGATATTCACGTAAAAGACAAACGAAAAAAGTCACAGGAATCCGGTAAATGAAGACAAATATTACCCATGCCCCACAAGCCAGCATCATATACACTGGGCCTAGCCGCATCAACGTCAGTTGAGACTGCGTATGGTTTATGATTAACAGAGACGGGCTTTGCGAAATGAAATAAGAGATGCAGATATTAGCAGAATGCTTATTAATGTATTCATGAAGGCCTATTTATTTGTAAAGGGGGGGGGGAGGATTAGGATGAAAGGGAATGAACACCCAGCAACAAGAAAGAGAATAATATACCACGTTTCGTGTGAACCTACCAAGTGATATAAATTCAAAAAAATCGAAATCATATTTAGTACAAACACATGAGTGCACACACACACACGCACGCACACGCTCGCGCGCGCACGCTGGCTTGCTTGCACACACGTGTATGTCAGAGCGAGCATATGTGGAGTACGAACGTGATGTTATGTGTATTTGTATCTTCAGCAAAGAAAAATTTATTGGCCTTGGTTTTTCTTGCCTATCGTGTCAGATCCCTCCGCCTGCACCCTTCAATCATACATGCGGCGAGTGCAGACGACAGATGGCGCCACCGTGCGAGTCATCGCGAGAACGCGACGGGGTGTGGACATGAGTACTCCAGTACAAGAACATCCAGTAGGTTGATCTCTGCTTCACACACACGCTATACATCAAGATACCCATTGACTTGTCACCTTTCTTTATTTAAAAAAATCCTCGTTAATAAAAACAACCAGAGTGTTGGTGAACGGCATTGTGCTTGCAGTAGTTAAAGCCTATTTGCCCAGAAGAAACCGGTGACAGACGTGTGACAGTATGTACTACACTATAGATACTACACTGACCCCACACACGCACTCCACCATGCGAATGTACACACACAGTGACCAGTAGGTAGTACGCAGACTTTAGTAGTGTAAACAGGCTTGTTTCATCCCTTCAGCTGAAAACCACTCGCAACGACCATGCTGGTCTTTTTCTTTGTTTCTTTGTAGTTTTTAATTCCCTCTCTCTCTTTGTCGTTGCAGTCAAATGGCAACATCGGAGGACGCTTGCGAGAAGCTAGCCCAAACCATTTCACAGATGGAGGCATGTACGACCTTGGCAGGCCAACACGGCCCCACTTGGAAATCATCACCACAGATCTGGACGACGACCTGACAGTCATCACGGACTTAGCGTCCAGGAAAGCGAGATACATCTACCATTCGCCCGCATCCGAAGCCGCGGCATCATTGAGGGGTGATGACTCTCAGGCTGAGAGGGCACAGCAGCACGCGGAAGGATCTGACAGCAGCTGGAAGGGCTCGGAGCCAGCCACTCCTAGCCGGAAGGGCTCGGAACCAATCAGTCCCAGCCGGTTGTCCGTCGGTTCCCCGGCGCATGGCTTCGATGTTCCGCGGACGGGCAGCTCGCGCCAAATGTGGAAGGAGCAGATGAGAAGGAAGCACCTCCCGGCTGTCTTCGTCAACGAAGCCTTTGATGCCGAGGAGGGCGCAGACCACCGGAGTCTGAGTAACGATCTCCGAGGTCTAGGACTGGCCAGGCAAGTGGATGTGCAGGCTCTGCCAGACGTGGCACAAATCGCGGATGACGACAACTTTGAGGATGTTGAAAGCGCTAGCGATGGTGATGGCGCAGCAGCAAATGTCATGAAGACGAGTGATGAAAGAGGATTTCCTTATCTCGCGTCCAGCCGCTTCCCTCACCACCATCACAACTACCTTCGCAGCGACAGCTTGTCTAGGATGGGGTACGTGCTGGAAAGTGAAAGCGACGGGAGTAGTTTTCAGTACGACGACAAAGACATTGAGGTGATCTTGGACAGAGAACAGCACAGCCTCCAGTCTGCAAGCAGACGATCTGTTCTAGAAAGCGTCATTGAAACAGAAGGCTCAGGGGAGGCAATGAATTTTCCCGAACTTCTTGTTGCAAGAGGGATGGAAAGTGGACTGGAGTGCAGTCCCTTGGGAAGGGAGGACAGCAATGTCAGCAGTAATGACAGCAGTGAGGGAAGCATTGGTGAGACGCAGTGGACCCGAGGTCACGGCGCTGTCAGAAAACCACCGAGACAGAGTCTGGTGAACGTACGGAGCAGCAAACCTTCCAGCTTGCACCATCAGCAACACCTCCAACCTGCTTTTGGAAACGAAAACGGACTTGCCGATAAAAATAAAGCCACCTTTTCAGAAGCTCCGCCTGAAAATGAAGAACCCAAATCTCTGGTCTGGGACTTTAAAGGGTTACAGCGCAATGCTGACGTCCCGGACAGAGATTGGGACTCGTCCGAGGAAATGCGGGGGAGCGAGAGGCTAGCAAATCTGGTGCAGAAAGAACAAGTCGATCATTGTTATCCAGGGCAACCAGACGACAGTTTCAGGACAAAATCCCCTGAGGAAGGCGGATTGGATGGTTCAGCTTTTGCGTCCGTAAATGGTCACGGAAACGATGAGACAGTTCAGAACGACAGCTGTGACAAAACCCTCGGCAGTGACGTGAAAAGCTCCCCATTGACGTCATCTGTCACTGCTGCCGGAACAAGCGGGGTGTTCGTAACTACTGGGAGGGGTGGCATTGCCGACGTAGACTTTGACGACGTCAAACCGCAGAACCCGCGGACGAGGACAGCAGTCCTAGACGATGATTTTGACGAGGTCGACCAGCCTCAGGGCTCCGTTGGAACTCCTCCAGTAAGCGCATCGCAGACTAGCAGTCGGGTAGCTGGTAACACTTCCGGTGTTTCTACAGGCACGCCACACGGGGTCAGTCAGCTGGAGGTCGTGAAGAACAACAACTGGTATAACTCACGGCGCAGAGCCAGTGATTTCAACTTCCCGTATGACGACGACTTTGGCGAGCCGATGATCACGATGGTGAACGATGACGCAAACCTTCCAGAAACTGCCATTGTGCTGGATGTTTTGGAGACGAGCAGTACCGGAAGTGAACACTCGATCGTCCTTGAACCTTATCGCGAGAACCGCCGACCACCTTGGATGGACAGGGCTTACAGCGACGACGACGAGCTAACCCCGAGGTCATTAGATTTCTCTGCAGCCAATCTGTTTCCAATGAGTTCCTTCAAAACCCCATTTCAAGATAAAAACAGGCAGAAGGACATAGGTATCAAAAGTCTAGGAGGCTCGTTAGGGACCTCTGGTGTCAGAGGTCGAGATTCTTACGATATGGTAAGCGCCAGCCGAAAAGACTCACTTAGGACGGATTCTTCATCGGGTTTTTACCGTCAGGACTCGTTCTCATCCGAGTCGGGGTCAGACACTCTACAGAGCTCGGGAAGCAGCGACCAGCTTCATTTTCTGAGTAACGTGACCCCTGCCCTTTCAGCTCCGGTTATCTTTGAGGAAGTGAAAGACCGGCGGTTTGAAAACGCGCTTGCCGTAAACTACAACATTTGTGCTCCGTCCTACTACGGCGGTTACCCAGGCTTGTATTTCGAGTCGATCAAAGAGGAGCCTGAAGACGTCAGCGATTCCACCGTGTCTGACGACAGAGACGACGCCCGTCCAACATTTAAAAAGGATAATACCTTATCTTCTGCTGCTGGAAGTGCGAGTCCAGGGGGAAGCAACCCACTTCCGGGCAGCGGAGTCTCGACGTTTAAAACACGATCCGTCTTGTCGCGGTCGTCGTCAGGTCAAAGTGACGAAAATATTTCAGACAGACTTGTGCACACCAGGACTTCCGCCGACGGCAAAGAGGCATCTAATAAAGAATCGTGCAGCCCACAGACGACAGAGAATTTCAAGCCGGAAGACCAGATAGTATACGTTAACGACACTGCTGTGACCATGACCTCTGTGGACCCAGTTTACTTCTAGAGTGTCTTTCATCAACACTGCATGTGGACCCAGCTTACTGTAAGTGTGGGTTCTCACTGTGAACTTCGAACGCGTTATTCTGTAATGGTACATCTGGACTCGAACGTTGTGAACCTACATCGTTTTGTAACTAAGAACTCGGATGTAGTGTCGAGTGATACCTTCGTACATAAAGACTTATTGTCTTTTTTCCCATCCAGAACAAACTAAATTTTGCTTGGAGTTATTTTCATGATACAGGGATCTGAGATTTGAAATTTGAAAGTCGGCAAGTGCGTGCTTGTTTCTCTTGAACATTGCTGATCTGCTTTCCCGTACGTGTTGTGGCAAGTGAGAATATCAGACATCGAAATGCTAGACATATGGAGGACATCTCGAAAAGTTCATTAACCTATCCAACATGTGAAAAGGCCATGTATGTGGCAAACGTCACACAGTATAGTAAACACGACTGTGTCATAATCGAAAATCACGCCCTGCAACACGGAGTCTGAAGGTCAGAAATGATATAGATGCATTTGCCGCATGATGACATTTTTCGCTGTGCTAAATTTAGCTTCATTTTTTGCTTAATACGCACTTTACTGCAAAAAATACTTCACAGAAGCTCATCACATGAAAGTTGGTTGTTTTAGCGACTGAAAGAGGAAAGAGGATGAAGGGGCAATGAAGGGACAACAATCAATTCTTGAAACATGGGATGTTCAGTGTAAAAAATGTTTTATTTATGTCAAGCAAGCAGTTCTAATTGCGGTGCATGGGAGTTTCAATGTAAAGTAAAACCTTCACAGTGACTATTGGAACGCTGCTTAATTTCACAGCAAGTGGTTTTTTGTGAAAGAGTACTTTGCCAGATTTGATAATAAATTTAAAATCAAACCCCGATGAAAGATACCGATTTAGCGTGAGTGTTGATGTGTCATGTTTGTCTCATTTCACTTCATGGCCGTCTGTGTATCTTTATGTGTGGCCGTGCCGTCCTGCATTCGTGTGCGTGTGGAGAATAAATCAATCCAGTATTTAACAATGCAGCAACATATACATTAGGTTTTTTATAGTAAAGATGATGGGAAAAGTCTAATTGCAGTATATTTCAGCATTCTGCGCAATGAATAATTTTGAGATGTTCTGTCAGCAAGGATTTCATTAATGAACAGTAATTCGCAAATTAACTTTACACATATAAAATATAACCCGATCATTCAAACCACCACTTTTAACTCAAAATAATCTTATGAACAACTTAAAAATTCGCCTTCAAACAGACATTTGAAGTACTGCCTACCAGAAACATAGACAATTAAGTAATGCA
Organism: Lanistes nyassanus; assembly: GCA_004794575.1. Taxonomy (NCBI): domain Eukaryota; kingdom Metazoa; phylum Mollusca; class Gastropoda; order Architaenioglossa; family Ampullariidae; genus Lanistes; species Lanistes nyassanus. Next base: position 34,956 of record SMGT01005405.1, read on the forward strand.
AAGTTCTTGCACCTTCCACGGCCAAGATAGATAACAATGCTGTAACCCTAAGAATATGCTCGTCTCACTTACGTCCCTTTGTAAGTTTAAAAGCATTCGTGGGTAGGTGCTCAACTATAGCTTTAAATAAATTCCTTGTATGCACATGTGGTGTGTTTCGCTATACAAGACCGTATCACGGTCTACCCTGAAAAGGAAATGCGTGCAGGTAGGTTCGCCAGGTACTTACAAATTGTCGCCAATTGTCGCTACATGGACTTACCTATTGTCGCCAGAGACTTGTTTATTGTTGATTTCGATGCACAGTCACGAACATTTGCAAGGCAAAGTAGATCACAATGCATCATGAGCGTACAGTGTGCTGTCGTCATCACAGTTAGCCCTACCAGTCTCTCTCCTGACCCTGGTTCCATATATCCTTGCGTACATTCTTTTAAATGCTTGATATTTGAGTGTTAAATGCTTACGGAAATGCTATTTTGTGAAAAACAATTTCTGAAAAAGGAAGAAAAGGTAAAAGGCAAAAGAGTACAATAAAACAGTTTTTCAGGAGAGAATCGATTACAAATCTTGGCGGGATTGGTTGTTTCGATCATTTATCATAATTTCTCAAAAATTCAGTTCATTTTGTTCCAATTTTATGAGAACATTCTGGATTTAAAAACTCCATTATCTAAAGATCACGTACTTGTTAACATACAAAAAAATATTTCGCTGTTGAGAATGCTTAAAACATGGTGTTCATACCAGTATGCAACTGTTGATTAGGGACTGACATTTTTGTGTTTAAAATTTATGCATGTGAACACAAGTTTTACGTGAGATGCATTTCGAGTTAGTATACCATAATTGTCTTCTAAAAGTTGATTTTAAAAGAACATAACACTGTATTTACAAAAACATTGTTCATCTTCGAGTCCGAGTAGTGTTGCCTGAACGCTTCCTGCTCTTAACTGAGACCGCCTCGGCGGTCTAGTGGTTATGGGGTTCGCTTCCGAAATGGGAGGTAGGTGATTGGCATACCTAAGACGTAAAAATTGTCAATCTTGTAGCTGCCCTGCCAGATGCCTTGCACCACAGGGAACAGTACTGGGATTGGCTGGTCCGGTGTCAGTATAATGTGACTGGGTGAGACAGAACTCCGTGTTGCGACAGCAGTCACACGTGTAGCAACACGTTAGTCTTTCAGTTCACAAACTGTGATGCCCAAGGAAACTGTTCAACAGCAGCGATTCCCGCTGTGCGTGTCAGTGCGCTCCTGGAGAACAAATATAGTTTTCACAAGATCCGGACCCACCACCCTCTGTACCGGTGGCAAGCACTGGTAAACGCTGTGCTTTGGCCCTTGGTTTGTAGAACGTCCGCGGCCCTTGCTTTGACTTAGTCTTTGTATTCATTCATTTTCGTACGTCAGAACAAACTGACGTTCTTGTGGCTGACTTGAAAGATCCATTTAGTGGGTCGTACTTATGTCTAGAGCTCAGAAAGAATTAAACCAATGAATAAATGAGCAGATGATGCTCTGGTTTTGTAATAACTTTATTGTGTTCACTTATTGATACATGCATCATAAAACAAATGCGATTTTTATCATTTAAACAAGGCAAGAATTCTGGATAAGAATTGACATTCGCCATTGCGTACAGCGCGTGTCTCACCTTGTCTTGAGCGCAGCTTCATTTCGTAAATGTTTCTATGGGTTTCTATGGAGAGGAAATTTGGCGGAGGAGGATCAGCATGGCTTACTCCATACAGGTGGCGCATCGAGCTACTGTGAGTGATTTGAAGTGTATTGTGCCCTCAAATGTGCTAAACGATTAACATGACAAGAGGTTAGATGACGGCGATAACAGAAATGGTAAAGAACAAAATCGATGACGTGACAACAGCAGCTCGTGTTGACCATACAGCAGAGCTACGCCATCTTTTCTTTTATGTCGTCGGTATGGTTTGTGTTGGGGATGGTTCAATGGTCTCCCCTTAAATCCTCTCTTCAGAGTGGTGGTTCCTGAGAAAGTATGCCACTAGCAAGGGGAGCGCAGCGTAATTCACACCTGCTCAGATTTTGGTTTTGGATCTAAGCTCTTCGATGTGCGACGTAGAAAATACACTCCTGCCTCTCTTTACGAAAAGGAGGTGGGGGGGGGGAATGAAAGCACACTTTAAATAAAAATCAATATGAATGACTTAGCTTTTCTTTGGATATTTTTACTACTTTCAAAACAGAGGCGTTTTCGGATTGAGGTTCAACTCGATTATGTTGTCATTCAGAGCATAGCTGGGGTCTGCGTCAGACCTGGACAAAAACACATCGATCACGTCAGCAGGAGTAGCGAGATGAAAGCTTTTCGATGTCTACCCGACGATGTGGGAGTTAAATAACAACAGACTTCATACAGAGTTCACGTCGCGCACAGCACACGCTAATTACAACATGAAAATGGATCTATATTGCAGTTTTAACCGTTACAGGCTTGGATCTAACAAATATAAAAAGGAGGTATGTTTTCACTCGCGAAGCGATGAAAAAGCACCATCGAGAAAATTAAGCGAATAACTTTAGAAACTGTAATTCAAACAGAAGAAAATTGAGTTTAGCCTATCTGGCAGCATAACCAAACCTTCAAGCTAATCTAAAGTTGAAAAGCCTTGTCTGTTTGATGAAGTTTGCTGCTCCTTCCATGCTCAGAAAGGTAGTCAAAATTGCAGTGAGGTCATACCCAAATCGGTAATAAATCGGTATGGAAATGTAAGGGGCATTGCTTTTCGGGCTTCAATAATTTGTGAATAAATGACAAGGGAATCAGCAGACGACTGAAGTATCGACTGCCAAGTTTGTTCCAAGTTCTTGCGAATTTTGAGAAGTTGTATGGACGTGACAGAATTGACTACTTTGACGCTGCAACGCCCTTATAGACACTGTATAGCTTCCAGTAAATTAAATAACCTTCCAAGCAGCTACAGAGCACCCCCTCCAAACATAGAAGATTTTTTTTTAAAAGACCAACTTGAAGTGAATGCTTCGGCACACAAGCTCGCCGCACGCAGGCAAGCTCGCACGCAGGCACGCATGTACACACTAACGCCCCACATCATGCAGACACGACTTACATTTATTTAGACCCCACATGATACGCACAATCTTTATATCTATATTTGTCTATGAACCAAACAAGACCATCAAGGCAAACAAGGCAAAAAGAGCGACGAGAATTTGTTTTTATTTTTTGGTTTAGGCAGCTTGGAAAGTTCATGTATGCTTACTACTTGTTTATCAAGGACGCATACACCTCTGAACTGTCGGCCGCGCTCACTGCTGGTGTTTCTGCAACCGGCTGCCGTCTGGCACGGTCGCCCTGCGAAATACCTGCGACACACGAGCACATTTGACGCCGAAGCCCTAACCAATAAATTCGTTCGTTCATTCGTTCGTTCTTTCGTTTGACGCGCACAGCCGAATCCCGAACGGCCAAACATGACAGCAGACTTATTGGACATGGCTTTCACCCATCTGGCATACAGCATGCTGAGTGTGAAACGGATCGTGCGTTATCCTTTTGAGAAGGAAGGACTGGTGTTGACGACGAGTAACGCTTTTACAGTCACGCCAAGTCCATCTTTTCCCGAAAGGGTTCGCCCTCAGTGTTAACCGCACACCACTCGAAAATCCTGATTAAAAGTTCTTACCCTGTACAGTTCCCTTCCACATAACAGCACAGTTCTTTTTCAATATTACGTCCTAACCAGTATTTTGTTTCCAGAAACGGGATTGCGCAGACCTGGAAAATCTGGCCAGCCACTTTTTTCAGTAATGGACAGAGTTTTCCATTTAAGGTACTAAATACCCGCAACGCTGCACACCTGTACGAAAAAAACTCATCGACCTGTCTGCAATTCCACACCGGGGCAGTCCTGCATTTTGGCTTTTTTCATTCATTGTTCAATAGCTTGTATACACCGTATGTATGCAGCCTTACAGTACTCACGCTTCTCTTCAACACTCTGCACAGTTAGCACAACAGCTCCACAGCGATCTTCAGTCACGCGCTCAGCTGAAAAATCCGTCTTTTCTCTAACGACAGCTGCTACTTCGCTGGAAAGCGAAATTCGTTCTTTCGGCTAATAAATACGTTTTTTCGTAGACATGCAAATCTAAAATCACCGGGAGTCTTTTTTTTATTTAGTCGTAGTCAGAGGTGAAGGTTAGGGCCATAAGATACACGCTGGCGCTTTCTTGGCCGAAATCCTACTTTTCCATTTAGCCAGTAAGTGTGAAGAATTCCTTTCCCCTGTAACGCAAAACAGTCACAGCTTATGGCGGAATCAATACAAGCAAGCATTTGCTCTTAACTAGCATTTATCTTTTAAACTTTTAAAATAAAATATCTGGCGCGCAGGGCGTTTTATTTTTCACCTTGATCTTTTAGAGGCAGCTACGACTTTCGTGAATTCCATGAATAGTAGAGGAAAAGGTGTGTGGGTGTGTGTGGGGATGACGATAGGAGCGCTGTTAGTGATAGGTGAAAGAGGAAGAGACAGCAGACAGACAGGTAAGAGGGCATGCATTGAGAAAGAGAGGTAGGACGACACGCATGTAGACGGACCAGTAGGACGATATGCAAATAGACCAGTAGGACGATATGCAAATAGACCAGTAGGACGATATGCAAATTGTCACGGACGCGAATGTATTCGCCATCAGATGGTTGTGACAGTTTGGATTTTTT
>SMGT01005406.1:9184-25695 GCA_004794575.1 Lanistes nyassanus
GAAATGAAGGCAGCCGGATGGACATGGGCTCAGCTGAAGAAGACCGCCGCGAACCGAGTCCGCTGGAGGAGTGTCGGTGAGGCCCTTTGTTCCCCGGTGGAGCAAACGGATTAAAGAGAGAAAGAAGAATTTTCGAAAGATTCTTAGAGCTACCAGTGGTTTAAAGAAAATACAGCATACTGTAAAGATACAGTTGCCTTTCAGTCATTATGTTTACCTCCTTGAGCTGAAGGTCACCAGAGATGGCCTGTTGTACCTGACGAGCTGTGAGGTTAGGGACCACAATCGTCTTAGTGATGCGCAGACCGGGAGTGACGTCAGACACAAGATGTGACAACATGGCTTCTGCCTTGTCCAGTTGTAACACGGCGTCTGTCAGCTTGCTTCTGATGTTCTTGTCTTTATCTTCCTGTGACATATTAAGTTTACCCACGTTGTCACCGAAAGCTTTCACCTCGCAGACGACAATGCCGTACTGTCTGTGAATGAGCAGCACATCAAAGTCTCCCCGTTTGTGTTTAGACAAAGCAGGAGGTAAATACTTGGCTACAGGTAGGTGAGCAGCCGCAGCCGCGTAACAAGGTTCACCCAGGTACTGTCCGAACTTAAGCTGGCTCAGTCCAAAAAAAACTTCTCTGTTCTCTTCAGACATTTTCTGCAGACAGAAGAGAAACCGCTGCATAGCTGCATCATCTCTGACGTCACTGTCCTGAAAAGCTGTATTATTAGCGGATGGATTCACCACCGGTTGTTTGAACTGACCACCTTGTCCAGGTGTTGACTGAACAGCTTGTCCAGGTGTTGACTGAGCAGCTTGTCCAGGTGTTGACTGACCAAGTTGTCCAGATGTTGACTGTCCACCCTGAACGGATGCTTTATGGAGGACCAGAACTTCCAGACCAGAAGTCGACTGTCTTGTCATCGGCACGCGGTTGAAGTAGACAGGAGGCAGGAAGTAGGCACGAGAGTCGAGATCAGGAAACGCGGCTTCAGCCCACTGTTTCCAGAATGTTTGGGCTTGTACTGAGATGGTCTCCTATGATATTAGGAGCATAACATTAGATAATGATTATATATTACAAAGTAAAGCATGACTACAATGGACGATGAAATACGTGGAATTATATATAATTACAATGACAACCACGATAGGCTAAGAAATTCAGTAGATTCTAGAATCTGATGCCGTTCAGTTCTTTAAAAATGTTATGACTTTAAAAGTTCTTCAGGTTTTATGTGATGAGGATACGTTTGAAATTGCCTTTGGAATTTTAATAATTTTTTTAATTGGTAAAGTATTTTATTACCTGAATACCTGTCTCCTGACCAATGAGCCTGACTGCCGCCTCGATCTGAGGACCAGATCCCCGGATGATGACAATCTTCATGTTTTGTACGTCGGAGGGGTTAGGGTCAAACTCCACATCGGCTCCTGTTTTCTGTTTGATTTCTTGACATTTACTTTCTGTCCAAACAAAGTTTAACCAACTTTTAATTTCTGCTATATAACACTTACTTGGGGAACTTACAGGGGCCCACTCACATATGCAAATATATATGAAGATGGATAAATACATAGAAACATATATATATATACATAAAACATGAATAATTCTGAGATAAATATGTAGACAGACAAATAGATAGACAGACAGAACAGACAGACGGACGGACGGACAGAAAGACAGGCCAGAAGGCAGCCAGATCACCCATACCTGTGAGTAGAACAGCCTGTACGTCTGTGACTGAATGAAGGTAAACTTTGCTATTACCTCCCCTTGGACTTCCTGCTTGTATTGTAGGACGTCCTCTCGTCCTGTCTGCCTTTACGGTCTACAGAGTAGACACCAATACATAGACATGGACATAAAACATCAGGCTTCAATTCAAATCATTTATCAAACCCTAAGATTTGCAACATAGACATAATATCAGAATATTTCTCACTGTTCACATCACTACCCGATAAGTTAGTCAACAAATACGTCCGTGAAATAAACCGCATATTGATGGTTTGATGGTTACAGTGTGTGCGGGGGTGGGGTGGTACTGGAACTGAGCCTTTAACCAGCGGTTGATACCCAAGGTTACACCCTTTACACAACAATAAGTTTATGACTCATAGCAGACTTTGGGCAAGTGTGATGTGATGACAACAAGCACCTGTTACGACAGCAGGTGCACGTTTCACGCTGGCCCACTGTGACAGTGTCCTTGTCTCACCTGTTGTAAAGCAGACGGAGGTTGACCAGACATGACTGACGTTGAATGTTACTCTGATCTCAAGACGACAATGTCTGTGAGAAACAGCATCTGCTGCATGAATATTGAAGAAGTCTGTCTTCCGATGAAGGCTGCTGGTCACTGTCTGGAGTCAGGGCTAAACACATCGTCACTGTCCGCTGTACTAAGACTGAGTGGGCCAGACTAAACATGATGATAAAATGGATTGTCAGTGATTTAGGGACAATGTCCTCCCTTACTTTATTTGATAGCAAACCAGAACTTCTTGTTTCTTTAGAATTTATAATCCGTATCCTACTGCGTTTATAGTTTTTTTATTAACTAAGACCTACTGACACTGACATCCCTTTTTTGTCGAAAGATTTTTAACGCCACGACAAAATTGGGAAAAGAAGAATTTTTAAAAAACTTGATTGAAGATATAAAATACAGCAATCGAGTCTTGCTAACAATTTCGATTCGATATCTTTATTGTCATAAGACCACTGTCCTTTAACAAGGGGGAGATAACTAGAAAAATGCACACAACTACATTGCATACGCATCCATTCAACTTCACATTCGAAGCAAAATTTAGATGTGGTCAATAGACTGACCGAACAAGTTACGTGATTCGTACACCAATGCCTTGAAACAGTCATGATAATAACCTGTAAATATGCCGGTTGTACGGCAGGCCATTGGCCATCAACTGAATGCAAAAGCTTTCGTGTTCACGATGAGCTCTGTCTTCTGTCCAGTGCTAAGTGGATAAATCTCGCTAGATTAACCATTTCTCTAGTATTCTCAGATTGTAAAAGTAAGGATAGCTGACTCCATGGTGGGTTGTAAAAATGGCTTTGAAGTATAAATTTAATCCTGATGTAAAGAAATGCCTGACACTCCAAAATAAAGTGACATTCACTCTCCAACTCAAGCCCACGTGCATCACACACTACATCCTCTCCGTCTTCCATAGAGTACCATGCTTTTTGATTCTTAAATTGAGAGACACGTAACCGGAATCTTAGTAGACAGTTTCTGAGTCTTGGGTTGAAAATATAGGAAAGGTTTTTCTCTGCTCTCAGTTCAGATTTAAATGTTTTTATCGCTTGCTTCTAGATCGCGTGCCATTTCTGTGGGCTTATGGCCACAATCCTATCCTTCACTTCAGACAAGACAACCTTATCGCTACCAACTCCCTGATTTTCCCAAACGATCCCAAACCCATTTTTGAATAAAAAGTTTTTTACCTTGGTAGCCCAGTTACATTTACCCTGGCCATCTAACGTTACGAGCATTTCATATGCTTGACGGCATATTCTAGTTGTTGGCAGTCGAGTTAACCTTATCCAGTATCTAATACACTTCATCATCGCACGTACTGATATTGGATACCGTCCAGTCTCACCATAGATCATCTTGTTCGATGAACACTGGGGGACTCTGAGAAACCATAGATTCTAGGTGTGACCCATCCACGACCCTCCAGCCCTAATTAAGGTCCATTATCCCCTTGTTCAAGCCGCCATCTGGCAGACGACGTCATCACCATCCCAGGTTAGGTTCCTGTTCACACCTCTGATTAGGGGTGCTGACTCTAGAAGCCACGGGGCAAGGTGTTACTCGCCCTGAGGCACAGCTGGGACTGGACGAGCTCTAGTGCAGGTGTCAGGCTGGCCAGGTGCGGGTTAGTCGGACAGGGGAGGATTATGCATTATGAGGAATCCACTGACGCGTAGAATCGACCATCAGGGGGCTTTGAAGAAGCCGATGGGTGTAAACAGCTAGGAAGGGGAGGGGGTAGCTAAGTCCACTCTAGGTGTCCACTCAGGGGCGTGTCTTTGTAGTTGATTAGGGGTGTGGCTTCTGCTGTCTCTTGCCTGATTGGTTGAGATATGTAACCGTGTTGATGACCACGTGTATGTGAATAAAAGAACCTATGGACGAAAGTTTAGAATAAAAGGACTGATTTAGACAGTCGAAGCATCCTCCGCCCGAATCTCCTGAATGGAGAGCATCTTCAGCCAAAATCTCCTGTGGGAGAAGATCATCAGCTGCTGTGTACGTGTCTTGTGGTACAACTCTGCTGAAGGCTGAAGGATTAAGTTGTAGAATTAAGGTGTCTCGTTCTGCTGGACGTATGGAAATCTAGTATCAACGGCACATCTCCTGAGTAGACCAGTTGCATAGCGCAAGGGACTCTGTGAGGTTGTTGGATACCTCCAGACTGGTGTGTGACTCTTGCACGTGTTCTTCTGCTGTGGGAGACCTCTACGCTAACCGGGCGAGGGGTAACTGCAGAACGTAAAGTAAAGAACTATGCTAATTCGCTTATCCATATGCTCTATTTCACCTCATCTCTCCCTCTACTCCCCGCTTCAATCTCTCTCTCTCTCTCTCTCTCTCTCTCTCTTCCCCGTTCTCTCGTATGAATTGCAGTCTGTAAGGGTGTGGGGTGCAAACATTTTACAACCCTCTTTAATATGGAAAACATGGAATAAAAAAAGTCTATGATTGAACGAAGGGAAAAAAAATGAAATAAAGAAAGAATGATATAAACTGATTCACCTCTATTATTTCAATGGTTTAAGATCTCTGTTCCGGTTTCTCTCTCCGGCTGAACATAGTCATGGAAATGGACAAGTAGTAAATATTTTCCCGGAAAATGTATTTGTCCGTATATGGGTCTCCTATTAGATATAAAGTGTATAGCACCAGACTATTTACATGCTGGCTCGCATAAAGTATTGCACTTACTGACATTTAAAACAACATGCCTTTGATAAAAAGAAGATTTAATGGATGTTTGAAGTTGTAGCAAAAACTTTTAGGCGACACGGTTTTCACAAGCCTACGCCTAATAGGGAGTGTTGACTGCAGTTTGATGATATGACCGAGTATCGTGTAAAAATAAACACACACCCACACATTCACAAACCATAGTACATCACTCACCTTCAGTCATCAAAGCCTACATCGCCACTGAAAACGAGATGACACAATCTAATCGATCCCTGTGCTTGAACTAGCAGGATGCATTACCTCATCATCAAACTCAGGGTCGAGCGACGCGTCTCGCATTTGTCCCCCAGACGGCCTGTGTTTGTAGTAGAACACTGTTTTTTGTCTTCGCTTTCTTATGTTCCCTGTTTACAGTCCAGTTCAGCAGAGGCGGCGTTTAGAGTAGGCGGGGCCTAGGGCCCACTGTGACCGCGCGGGGCCACAGCATCGGTATCTCGACTGGTATATGCTACCCCAAACACTGATCGTGTCGAGACTAGATCAACTTTCGCGACTTGCCTCACGAATTTAGCTTCCTCGTGATTCATAATTTCTTCTTCCTGTTTGTGGACAACGGATTGACTAGCTCACCAGGACGACCTTAGGGCTGAAGACCGGGACCCCTCATTAGCAAGACATGGGCCGTCGCCCCACTTGCCACCCCCACCCCCAAACGTCGCTCATGCAGTTCAGGGCTGGTTTTCATGAGCATTTCTGTTGTAGTCATAAATGTTGTTGTAAGGTCGTACTTGGTTGTTTTGGGTTGTTGATACCAAAGTGCGGATGTGAGATTCTGAGTGTGCGTGCGCACCGGATGTAGTGCCAGTTGCTGCTGTTTCGGTTGGTTTCGTTCGTTGTTTGTTATTTGTGCGAGTTTGCTTGGGTTGCAGTGTGTGCACACGGGCGCACGTACGAGCGTCATTGTGGCACAAACAGACAGACAGACAGACAGACAGACAGACAGACAGACAGACAGACAGACAAGGAGAGGATGAAGACAAACATTGGAAGAGGTTTGGGAGGAATGATGGGAGAGGGACACGGTGGCTGCAGGTTGTTGGCGCTGCAGAGAAAACTCGGAGTAAGAGACGCCGATAATAATCGCTTCATTGAAGAGAGGCCTGTTTGCAGCAGCATCTGGTATCGATGTGCAACGGTGAGTTGCGTTTCTGGCTATCCTCAACGTTTATCGCCCTTCATCGCAGCTAGTGAATGATTTGTATGTGTGTGTGTGGGGGGGGTGCGTGCGTACGTGGGTACGTGCGTGTGGGTATGTATCTGTCCATATGACCCACTCTTCTAAAAGCTGAATCACAAGTCAAGACGCAGCCTAGCCTGCTCTCCAGACAATCATAACAAGCTCACAAAATGATTCTGACACTGTGAATACTGCGACACAGTGAAGAGCGAACAAGTGTGCCCGCAAGTTGATGGTCGTCATCCTGTTTGTGACAAAGAGCTCCAGTCTCTTTGAAAGATTTCCATCCGGCAGCCTCATCCCTTCGGATGTATCCTGTTTTGCTGACAAAGGGCTCATTGTTTCAATGTGAGTGTACGGTCTCTGCCACTTGTAAATGAGACTACGCCCGGGCTGTGCCACATTCTCTTTAAACGTTTCTATATTCTTCTCGGATAGTCGTAGATACTAACAACTAACATCCTCTGTTTCTACTCGATCCACTCTCTCTGTAGAGAATAAACTCAACTACCGTCTTAATGAATAAGATCAGTTTGTCGCTTCCTACCTTTACCTGTTCATGTATTGTAGAATTCACGCCGTTAATAAAGTTGTGACTTTTTGGCCTTCAGGAACCCCTATCGTTTTTGATATGTGTAGAAGGACTAAGGATATGCTTTCTGTCGGTGTGTGTGTGGGAGAAAAAGAAAGAAACAAAGAAAAAGAGAAAGAAAGAAACAAACAAACAAAGAAGAAAAAAGAAAACTGTTCTCACCAATTCGTCTAGTCTTACACATTCGTGTGTGCAGTGTCATAAGCACGTCTTCGTTCAAATGAGTAGACCTCATCCACTGCAAGCTGCTAACAGCCCGTCCTTGGCTGAGGGTCCAGCGCGATGTTTCTAGACTGACGTCATGCTAAGGGGTTTCCCAGTATCTCTGGCAGAAAATTAATGAGTAATATAAATTGAGATTTGTGCATCAACAAAAGAATATGCATACCCTTGCATATGTTCTCGCTTCTATTTCTAGGCAGATCTACCGACCAGTGTGCAGGCTAGCGAGTAGAGAGTGTATGGCTCCTTTGATGCTTGTTATTGTGACGTCGTTATTGTCACATTGTTGACATCGATGGGTAAGACGACGATGTCCCTATCAGCACACAGCTGTAGTCGTAGGTAGTTGTCATGTACGATTGAAGTACAGCTGCCTGTGTACGCCTTGGTCTATCAAATACACAGCCTTCCAGCAAACGTTCATATCACTCATCTAAACCGAACTCTCTTTTCTATCCAGCCTAGGCTGAAATGCAGAACGAATCATGGAATTATTAGCAACGGACACCCTGTACTAAGGACTTCCCCTAACTATTATATAATGAAAAACTTTAACTTATAGAAACTGTGCACCCCTTTCCAAGATAATATTGTACTGTCATCCCTATTTGCACTAAACATTTCTAGAAGGGGGGGGGATTTTATAAAAAAGACTTTTCTTTGCACCTACAAGCATTCAATGTTCATTTGCATGTTATGACTAAATAAATGGTAATACTGACAGAAAGTTAATAAGTAAGGAGTAATATGCACTGAGATATTGTACATCAACAAAACAATCTGCATACCCTTGCATGTTCTCCCTTCTGATACGCAGATCTAGCGACCAGCGTGTAGGCTAACAAGTCGAGAGGCTATGGTTCCTCTGATTATTGTTATTTTCACTATAGATACCTGCATGCAGTTGACATCGATGGGCATGACGTTGATGATGTGCCTGTCCCTGTCAGAACACAGTTGTAGTACTCGTACGTTTTTCCCACTTGCGATTGAAGTATAGTTGCCTGTGTACGCCTTGGTCTATCAATTACACAGAGCCTTCCAGCAAACGTTTATATCACTCATCCAAACCAAACTCTCTTTTCTATGCATGCAGATAGCAGTCTAGGCTGAAATGTAGAACGAATCTTGGAATTATTAGTTCAAGTTTCAAGTTTCTTTATTCTTTTACCCTCTGGGGGTATTCAGAAAAAAAAGAAAAAATGTCAAAGAACACATGTCAATCGTTGTTCTCCTGACATCAGAATATGCATATATTGATAAATAAACACAACGATTAATAAACACACAAATAACAATCTCAATCACGCACGCAGACGTACCCACACCCAAAAACATCGGCAGCTATTCATTTATTCATTAATGCACTTTACTAAGAAGTATTTTAACAAAATTCACTACTTTGGTCAAAAGAGTTTTGTTTTTACAAGAAAAGAGTTTATAAAGTTTAAATGTATTTGGCCGGCTCAAGTAGTATGGTGTCAGTGCGGTGTTGCGTTCAGCTGTAAATTTGTCACATAGGAAAATATAATGGAATTCATCACCTATGTCTTTTCTGTCACACAGCGTACATAATCGTTCATGCCTAGGGATGTCTTCGTGTCTGAGTTTGTTAACAGGGAAGTTATTATCTAATGTCAAGAATTTTAAGAGCAGGCGGCAGTGAGAAGGTGGTAACAATCCGAGATAGGGTTGGGGCTTAAATGATGTTTTGAGTATTCTGTAGTTTGTATATACCTGTTTTGTGTTTAGTTCCTCGAACCAGTGTTGAATATATTGATCTTGTAAGCATCTGTGTACTTTGTTCTTGAACCATTTATCTGTTACGTTTAAACTATTCTGGTTTAACCATAAGCCATTCAGTCCCAGTTCTTGCAGCAATGATTTAGCGATCGAGGGCTGCTTGGGACCTTTGCAAAAATTTAACCCATTCTTGTCGGGGTTTTTCGTGTCTGCAGGAAGGGATTGTAAGCTATAACACAATCAGTGTAAGTGCACATTCTCCAATACCACAGGGCAACCCCGTCTTTCGCTTTTGGGGTCTGTTTCCTGCAAGAGACGCGTATCTGCATCCGGTCGTCTGGTATGTAAATGCAATTAAGACGTTATTACAGAACCTAGGGCTAACTTGGGTGTGGTTGTCCCAGGGTACCCTCCCATTCCCACAAGCTTGGTTTAAAGAAAAGGTTAAAACATGCCTGCGCGACCAATATATACACCAGTGGTACACAGCCATTGATAATAATGAAATATATTGGAATTATAGAATGTTTAAAAATAAGTTTTGTACTGAAAATTATTTGACCTTACTTCCTGAAAGCTTGGCTGTCCATTTCGCTAAATTTAGGACTATTAATAACAATTTAACAGTTAATGTCAATAGATTTGAAGGAATTCCTAGAAATGAATGTGTATGTGTTAAATGCGCAAGCGATATTGGAGATGAATACCACTATATTTTGTGCTGTCCTTTTTTCCAGGAACATCGTAAGAAATACATAAGTCCTTTCTTTTATCGGCACCCTAATTCTGTAAAGTTTGATATCCTGTTTAATGTTAAAAACAAGAAAAAACTGACAAATGTAGTGAAATTTATTGCTGTTGTAACGAAAGAACTGAGAAATGCCAATAGTTAAGCGAAATATTGTACAGTCACCATTGTATGCTATGTACCATGTCTTGGGTTTTATTCTTATTTTATGTTTATTTATTTGTTTGAATTCTGTTCTCCTTCACCCTATCCTACATGTTCCCCTATCCCCTTTGTCTCTCATACCCCATCTGGGCTCCAGAGATAACAAATAAAGGTTCAAAGATTCAAAGTGTCAAAGATACGCCAAACTCGCTGTTACGTCAAGTGTGACGTCTTCACGTCTGAGCCAGAAATAAAGATCTAAAGTGGTTTCGCACGCTGAAGGCCTACTTCTCGCCCTGTTCCCGCATGGAAACTTTGTCAGCGTTGAACTTGTCCAGTTCGATGACAAAATGTTGTTTCTCCTTTTTTCCTGAACATAGAAAGAAAGAGATGACACACTTTAAACAATCTTGGGACAGTGGATGAAGGGGCCAGTACTAGCTGGATTTTGACCAGAAATCACTTTTCGGATATATGTAAAAACTTGTGTCTAGTATTGCTGAACCTCTGTATTTTCACATACACTTTATCTGGAACGGTCTTTGAGAAATTTCAGTCTAAAGCAGGGTACCCTGCTTTAAAAAAAATCCTATTTCCTGTCATGAACATTGCGATTTTTGATCGTGTGTAGTTTCCCACTACAGCAAAGATATAACGAGCCTCTCCCGATCGAAAAAATAAGGTCCGCTGGCTCCCTCAGTCAAATGTACACTTCCTGTTTAGCGATAGCTGGCGAAAAGTTTGTTGCTAAATTGATCCTTTCGCAATTTTTGTGGTGTTGTGCGTGAACTGACTTGGCAGCATACCTTCAGATCCCAAAAGACGTAGAAAAAGGTCCAGAAAGCGAAGATATGGAAATCAGCAAAAGGCCCAGAATGTGTCAGAATGTACTTCGGATCGTGTAATTTGTGAGAGTGAAATTTCAGAGACTGTAGAAGTCTCTGATCATTGTGAAGGATCGAGCCTCAACGTGACTGCCACGCCTACTCGTACAGAACTGAAATTGTCTAGTTTGTATTCAGTCAGTGTTCAGTCACTGATCGTGACAGTAATAGTGAAGGAAAACAGAACTCTGACAAGTGACAGTCGAGAGGGGGGAGCCTAAGAGGATGGTGACTTGTCAGATGATCAGCTTTTGGAGGGGTTTAGGTTGATTGGCATTGACATTTTGAACCAAAACATTTCCTCACAGCTGTGTGTACATATTGTAAAAGGAAATTGACCTTGTATGAAGTGTCCAGGAAAGGTCTTAATTGTGATCATCATTTTTCATGTTTCTCTTGCCCTGTTGCTCCTACTGGAAATTCTCCTTCGTACAGAACAATCAGCGTGCTTGTTTCCCCATTTGGTGCATTGGTGGAGGGCTAGACATTTTGTGGTGTGATGAACATGTCACCACCAGTACAAAAAGTTCTTATAATACCATCAATACAAAAACAGAAAAAGCAACATCAGCTTTGCAGAAAAACTGTCGCATATGAATGTAACTTTTGTCAGTACACAGTGCTATACAGTAGGATGTCAATCTATTTCCAAATTTCTCTCTCCCGCCAATCTCTTTGAATGCTGAAATTTCAATTTACGTGTTCAACGCATAGAATCCTGGATGTTAAAAAATAACAAGCTAATTAATATATTGTAAGAAGTATTGAAAGACATGTGAAATAAATATACACATACATTTGATACAAAAGTGCTAGCTGGCCATTGTCCATTCTTTTACCATTCGCTTATTTTCCTTGAACTGACAAAAGGCAGAAACAAATCTCGACATTATCTGTTGGAACATCTCGGATGCTGATTAGAAATCCAACAGGTTGTATGCAATAATATCAATCTGCCCACAGGTACGATGATAAGGTTTGTCAAGCGTGATCCTGATGAAACCTGACTACATGACCCTGATGAAACCTGACTACATGATCCTGATGAAACCTGACTATTTACATGAACCTGATGAAACCTGACTACATGAACCTGATGCAACCTATTTACATGAACCTGATGAATCCTATTTACATGAACCTGATGAAACCTGACTATTTACATGAACCTGATGAAACATTACAATTTGTTCACCTTAATCATGTACAGGTATCTACATGATCTTGATGAATTGATGAAAAGTCTGTATTTTACATGATTCTGATGAAACCCCACTACCCGGACTGTTGTACGCGATATACGATTGTAATACAAGCTTTGTTTTACATGTTTGTCACGAAACATTACTGTTTCTTCTAGACTAGAACATGATACATAATTTTAATGAATCATTTATAATTTGTGTGATTGTGAGACAGACAGACAGACAGACAGACAGACAGACAGACAGACAGACAGACAGACAGACAGACAGACAGACAATCTCTGAAAGCAAATGCGCGAACACGCAAAAGATTATTTGTAGTAATCATGTCCACCCCTCTTGAGGCCTAACAAGTCATGGTCATCAGGCGATGCAACAAAAACGACCACTACAATTTTAAGATTATTTAATTTGTAAGAAATATAGTTTAAAAATACATTTCGCACGAAGTTATGCTGTTTTTCTGTTTAGGCTGATTGTTGGGTACATTTCCACCTGACGATATCGACTCTCATTGTAATGTCCGACATTGACGATATCGACTTTTATTGTAATGTCTGACATTGACGATATCGACTCTTATTGTAATTTCTGACATTGACGATATCGACTCTTGTTGTAATGTCCGGCATTGACGATATCGACTTTTATTGTAATGTCCGTCATTGACGATATCGACTTTTATTGTAATATCCGTCATTGACGTTATTGACTGTTATTGTAATGTCCGACATTGTCGATATTGACTCTTGATGTAATGTCCGACATTGACGATATTGACTCTTTATGTAATGTCCGACATTAACAATATCGACTTTTATTGTAATGTCCGTCATTGACGATATTGACTCTTGTTGTAATGTCCGACATTGACGATATTGACTCTTGTTGTAATGTCCGACATTGACGATATTGACTCTTGCTGTAATGTCCGACATTGACAATATCGACTCTTATTGTAATGTCCCATATTGCCGAACCCTATACCACACGACGACAATGTCCTTAAAATAACAGACCTTTAATTTATTATAAACACAATGCGTTCAATGAAAAGTGAAAATGATATAGTTTCACATTTTTATATAAGTGCCAGCAGGTATTGATCGAATCTCTCTGCCACTCGCTTGTTTTCGTTGAATTGACAAAAGACACAGAAAGCCCCGACATTATCTGTTCGAACATCTCTGGTATCAATTAGGAGAAACAGATGGCATTCACTAAGAGCAATCTGCGCGCAGATAACGAACGCATGTCATTTTACGGTCCAGTGGTGATAAACGTACCGCGTCGTATGGAGGCTTTTGAAACATTGGCGAGTTTCTGAATTTGGTTGATGAAAGGACCATTGTCTTTCGAACTAACAAAAACAATGGAGAATCTTTACACCTTATGTTGTTCCGCTGCACGGACGAAAGTTTCTTAATATACTGGTGATTAATTGTTGGTTAAAAAATTAACTAATCAAACATGTGTTGTTTACTTATCGAAACCATTTTTTAAATTGTATGAGAAAGTAATTATAAATCTGAGCTATAAATTGAGGCAGCATCGCACAGCAGACATTCACAGCACCAGAAAGCGTTGTGTGAATATTCTCAGTTTGTCAGCGTCTGCAGTTGTCTGAATCCCAAGATGAAGACCAGTTATTACGTCATTTTGACAGTCCTCTGTGTCGGTCTGTTGGCAGTCAGCTCTGGTGAGTTTTACACATCGGTATGATGACCAACGCTTACAGTGATGCCTTTTAAGTTTTGTTATTATTTTCGCAGTTATGCTCGATATATATATATATAGAGAGAGAGAGTAACATCTGCGTGCCTGCCTGCCTGCCTGTCTGTCACATGTCAATCATAGGGTATCGCCTGTCACTCATAGGTTGGCTGATTCTCCCTGCCCCTTCTCCGCACCCTTAGTGGCTAGATAGACGCTCGCCATTGGTCAGCGCAATTATCCCACGCCACCGACTGACCAGAACCGGTTTAGGCCAGTTTTAAGCCGCCAGGGCGTCAGGATTTAAGGAGAGGGCAAAGAGTGCTGACACAGAATACAGAGAGGGACGTGCACCTAGGAAGAGACCCAGTGAAGTGACCACGTGCTAGCCTACGGACCTCAGTCGCCATCCTGCCAAAAGGAAGACTCCAGCTCTCTTGCAGTTACGAGTGTAATCTGCCGACCGCCTCGACGGACTGAGACGGAAAGAGACTAGTGGACGTGCCTTATAAATAAGGTCTGCTCTTACCTTAAACTTATCTTAGAGTCGGGGACTCGCGTTGATGTAAGATAAGTGTTTTTATCCTGCCGGAGACAGGAGATGTCATAGCTAGTGATTGGGCAAGTATGCCAGTAGACGGGACTGAGTGTAGCATGGCTGAAGCAGTGGCGTAGCTTATTTTGTGGGTCGCTGAATAGCTGTAGTGTCGGTAGCGACAAGATTTGGTGCTCGGTCATCAGTCACGTGTCGCATTGGTGTATTGCAGTAAAGCTGTTGGTACGGTAGTGACCAGAGTTGGTGCTCTGTAACGGTCGCTTCTCGTATCTGTGTACTGCGGTAAAATAGTGACCAGAGTTGGTGCTCTGTTGTCAGTCACGTGTCGCATTGGTGTACTGCAGTAAAGCTGTTGGTAGAGTAGTGACCAGAGTTGGTGCTCTGTAACGGTCGCTTCTCGTATCTGTGTTCTGCGG
Organism: Lanistes nyassanus; assembly: GCA_004794575.1. NCBI lineage: Eukaryota > Metazoa > Mollusca > Gastropoda > Architaenioglossa > Ampullariidae > Lanistes > Lanistes nyassanus. The sequence goes on from SMGT01005406.1 coordinate 23,613, forward strand.
AAAAGTAGTGTTTCAATAGTGACAAGAGTAGGTGCTCTTTGGTGGTCACTTATTGATTCAGTTTGATAGCTTTGTTATTGTGCATCGCAGAAGTTGTTGCAGTGGTGACAAGAGTAGGAGCTCTATTGTCGGTCTCTTATTGTACGTGTGTATTGAGCGGGATCGAACGAACGAACGAACGAACGAATTTATTGGTTAGGCCTTCGGCCCATATCAAGGGGGAGAAAATACCATACACAGTAATCAAAGCAATACATGAAACAAGTATACTCAGGTGCACACGCGCACGCACACGTACACAACATGTGACTTAAGGAGCTTGTAGAGGTCTAAGCATGTCTGCCTCTCTCCGTTGTAATGCCTTATACAGGAAACAAGCCAGTCTTCGTGTAAGTCTTGGACTGCTATCGGCCATAAGCACAGAAAATCGAGACATGGAGGGATATCGATAAAACTTCATAGGGATGTACTGCTTCCGCAAGTCGTCATAATGTGGACAAACAAATAAAAAGTGCAGTTCAGTTTCATCAGAATGACAATATGGACAATCCATAGTATGATGTACATATAAACTTTTTTATGACAATTCAGACTGGTAATTCCTAGCCTAAATTTGGTCAAAGCATCCCTAAAGCCTACATGTTTTAGGTATAAAAGATAACCACTAAGAGAAATATCAGCTTTAAACTGGGTGTAGGTGGAAAAACGCTGGCTATTGGAGATCTTACTATGCCAGTCCTGTTTATAACAATCCAGGAGCCTTTGTTTGAACTCCTGTAAAAACATGTTTACATCACCGACTCCCTGGTGCTCCCAAACAACGCCAAACCCAAACTTATACAGTACCACCATTACGTAGTTAAGCCAGGTTATTTTGTTTTTTTGCTGAAGGCCGAACAACATATCAACAGCATTTCTGGGTAGGCGATACTGAGGTAGATGGATTATTTTCAACCAATACCCAACGCATCTCACGTATGCATTTATGTACAGTGGATAACGCCCACACTCACCGTATACCAGAGTGTCTGGAGTCCGTGTGGCGACACCTAAAAAACGTTTCATTGCAAAAAGATGAACCTTCTCTATAATATCAGTATCTGCACACAGACCCCACACTTCAGATCCATATAACAAAATGGGCTGTATCTTTGCATCAAACAATCTAAAAAAAACAGCAATGGGTTTCGATCTGCTAGATACCACAATGATTTCAAAATACAGATTACACCTTTACGTGCTCTATCTGCTAGGTCATGCAGGGCGTAAGTAAATACACATCTGGTTGACAAGAACACCCCAAGGTATTTGTACGTATTAACAATATCTAGCTTTTTGTCTCCAAAAACCCAAGCCTCGTTCTTTGAAATAAATCCCCCATTTCTAAAAACAACGATATTTGACTTTTCTAGGTTTATCGCCAGCTCTAAGGGCTGAGACATGTTATACAGGATATTCAGTTGGTTCTGCAGACCTCTGTTTTCTTTCGATCCCTTTTATTTTTTCTTTCTGCCTGAGTCTTTTTCCCTGTATGAATAACTGAACAGAAACACACATTTTAAAATGTTTTTTTTTAATATACTTCACATTTTACTATCTGCTGCCACTTAGATACTTTACTTTCAGAACCTTTTGTGAGCTTTTGCGTTGTGGGCATAAGGATAGAAGAGACTGATTTTAGTCACTGCCTGTTGTTGACGCCCTCATTTCATTTTCTTTTCTAGGAGAGGTTCTCGACTGTGATTTCTCATTTCACAACCATTTTCTGTTCTGTAACGTCTTCTTTTCTCTACGTAAACTCAGTGAGCGGGATCCACCCTTCACCTCCCCCTCCCCGCTAGTCATTACTTCTAGACCTGCAAAATCTTTCGCCATCTCACTCGGTCTGTCGAGACGACACGTGGACTATTGGAAATGTCTGCTGGCAGTCTCCCGCAGCTGCAGATAAAACGCCTTTAGGTGGAACACATCGCTGCTGCCAGGGTTCTGACAAGGTCGCGCAAACACTTTCACATTTAACCTTTCACCTTTCCTCAAACGGCTGCCCTGGTTACCTGTCAGTGAACGTGTTCGGCACAAAACA
>SMGT01005407.1:4693-39484 GCA_004794575.1 Lanistes nyassanus
CCCCCCCTCATTCGAATCCTCTCTATCTCCATTTCTTGTTATTGCCATTTCTACTTCATAGCTGGCATCCCGCGCCCTCGATCGGTAGTTTCCGTCCCGAAGCTCGGCAGTCTTCGAAAAAGTGAGTCTTCTACATCTTCAACAGCGATTTATTCGCATTCGTTGACGTATAGTATTCTATATTTCAAGAATTACAACCAACACTCTATTGGTTACGAAAATGTGTATATAAATTTGAGACATCCTTTAAGACCCTTTTAATACAGATAAGTGTGCGTTACATTTCGTTAAAACTGTTTATGCATATCCTGCCTTGCCTATAATTGGCCAGGTCTAGAGAGCCTTTATTTTTTTTATTTTATTGCTTAATGTCAAGTCGCAAACTATGTGCATATCAGGACGGTGTTGCTTAGATAGAGTTTACGTGCTGCCACACGTGGGACTGACGGCGCAACACGGGCCTCAGTCCCACCCAGTCACATTATACTGACACCGGACCAACCAGTCCTAGTACTGTACCCTGTAGTGCCAGGCGTCTGGCAGGGAAGCTACTAAAAGGCCAATTTTTTAAGTATGACCCGGTCGGGTTGCGAACCGCTGACCTCTCGCCTCGGAAGCGGACGCATTAACCACTAGACCACCGAGGCGGTCTTAGAGAGCTATTACAGACACTAGATTGTGGTGATCAATTTCAAAGTCCCTCAGAGAGTTTTGTGAGACGCAAGGACTGAAGGCGTACCTGTAAGAACAAAGTAAACGTGCCTGCGACCAAAATAGGATTCGACACACGATCGTTTATGTCAATATCGCATTGCTGGTGGCGTATACTGGTAGCTAAATGTACACGCAAATGGGACACTTTCTAGCGCGGCAGCTAAGCCTGGCGCTAGAAAGTGCACCACCATAGTGAAGTAACCTCAACTCCGAGAAAGAAACGAAACAAGATAACTAAACAAATGGAAAAAAATTAAGAAATCGAAACGAGAAAAGAACGCAACGAAACCATATAGAACGAATGGAAGAAAGCGAAAGATCACACAACAAAAGAAGAGAAAACTAATCTGAAACTGTTGAGCAGTACGTAGACTGGGAAACTCACTCCGAGGATCAGAAGAAAAAAGGAGGGGGGGGGTTATTATGTAGGTTAGTATGCGAAAGCTTGTCATGCTAACAAATGGCAACATTCTGGAACCGATATAATGGCAGGGGTAGAAAGGGAAAAGAGGTTGTTTCAATATGGAACACGTCATAAAGCGCCACACCGATAAGCTTTCTTTTCACATTTTGGCGTGGTGAATAGGTTGCTGTTTTCCCATTGCTGACGACAAGAAAGAAAAACGAAACTTTCGAACCATGTCACCTGCACTGCATTTATGCTCAAGTTATGCCTCTATACACCCGATGAAATAAGTGGCAGGAGGCTTCCAGAACTCGGGATATCCATTATTGGATCTATTCTTCCAGCAACCTGTTTGGAACCTTTTTGTCTAGGGTAGCGAGGCAACTCCAGGCAGCACAAAGAAGTTCTAGGGAGGAGAGGGAATAGGGAGGAGAAGGAATATGAAGGAAAGGGAATAGGGAGGAGAGGGAAAGGGAGAGGAAAATTGATGTCGGATAGGATTGATGTCTACAATCATGCTGGCAAACACGTCTTCAAACTTAAACTCATACAGGGTTCAATCAAAGATCAAGACTTTAAAATCTGAATTTGAGAGGTTCCCCAGGTTAGCTGTGTGAAGACTAGCGTCGTTATAAAAGAAATGGATGGCAGATCTTTTTTTGAGTATCTGCCAAGTTCCTTTCTTTCGGCCCTCTCTTTGCTACGTGTTTGGGTACGGTAAGCTCCCTTGATCGCATGCGTCTGCAGACGGTCACTTTCAGCGTTTCAAGTACTTCTTCTTGTATTGATAATTTAAGCGCTCGGTCCTCGTGTGTTGTTTATTAATTATAATTTTCCCAAAGAGCGCTATTTGCTCACTCCATCCCACTTCAAAAGCTTGTTTAGTGATTATCAGGTCTTTTTGGATTAAATCTGTCAAGTTAACAAACAGGATTAGTGTATCTGAATGGTTGTCATTATGGTTAGCGATAGCACAGATCACCCAAAATAGACACGTAGTCCGATTTCCCTGGGAGAGAGAAACATTCTTTGCCTCAAACCGTCGTTTTACTATACTAGAGATTTTTAAATACAAGATTACAACATCTTTGGATGAAATGAAAGACGTCTAAATGATTTGGTGGGGCATAGGAAAGAAAAACAAACAAAAACGTCTGGGAGGTCTGACCGTTAAAGGTCTTCTTCCGGAGCGGGGTCGGCGGTTCGTGTCCCGGCCGATATACCTAGGGCAAAAACAATCTGGCCCTCCCAGACACCTGGCACAGTACTAGGACCTGGTGGGCCTGCAGCCTGTATTGGGGTAGCATTGGGAATGACTAATAGTATCTCACCCACTGATCTTTAGATATTTGCCTGGTTGTACATGTAGGCTGCTAATTGAAAATTCGCAGCATTTATGGGTGGATTGATGAAAGCCGTCCGATGACTATTACTAGATCGCCTGTCTAATTGTCCAGGGGCGAGTTTTTGAATTATGAGCGTCACTTGTTTATAGAACAGACTGCTTAGCGTATCTGCTGACACAGCAGAATACAGTATCAGACACTCAAAGGGTAAATGTTTAGAAGGTTAGCACTATAATGACCAAACACCAGCAATATGATGGTAAATCATCTTTAAGTTTGTAGTTGAAGTTTTAATACTATTGCTACTATTGTTGTTGTTTGGCAATTTTGTTTAGCGAGAAAGAATTATTGTGGGTTAGGGTTAAGTATTTTATATTAAAATAATACTTTATATTACAATAATAATATTCACTGCTTTGAAGAAAAAAAGCATCAAAATAAAGTGATGTATTTTTTAAACTTGCCAATGGAGAGAAAAACTTTCGTTAACTTTGAGATATCCTGTCTTTTCCTTTCTCTTCTGCTCTCTCCTTGTCTCGTCAGTTCTCTCTTCTACTACAACTTTTTTGAGCCCTGGAAACCGGTTATGACAGCGAACTTCAGAGAAGAGTCAGGTCATCCATTATTACCATTAATGTTACTATTATTATTGGTATGTGAAAATACGAACCACCATAATACATGTATTTGCAGATGCACAACTGCACAAGATAAAGATACACGCCCTGTCTACACACTTCCCGGTGGCATCAAAGATAGTTAAAGTGTTCTTCCTCATGAGCCTAGCTCCTAGGTCAGAATATCCCAAAAGTGTTTGGACAAGGTGCAACTATCTGATTAAAAAGAATAGCATTAAAGTATAATGCGAGACGAACTGACTGTTTTTGTACTAATATAGTGCGGTGTCTATAATACGGACGAATGTGGGTGAGGTGTTAGTGCGTAGTTTAGTTGGCTTCGGGTCTAATCCAGATGTCGTCACAGCACAACATGCACGACGCCAGCAAAATTAAACTGCGAAGTTACAGATTCTGTTTAATTATTCGACCGAAAGATCACTGGTGCTATGCCAGCAGGAATAGAACACCTTTAGCGATATAACTAAAGACTCTGGGGGATCCAGGAGTATTACAATAATTCTTTTCGGTGTTATTTTCAGCATATGCGCAGTGTCTGCTTGGCAGTTGCCAAACAGGGTATATTGACCTCGCGTGGTCAGCCGTCTGCTTAGGGCCTGAGGGACGACGCACGATAACAACTTCTGCTGTGTTGTTGTCACAGCGGCTAATTTAAAAAAATGAAAAGGCATGAAGGGAGAGTAGTTTTTCCTTGTTTTTCCAATGAACAAAAGTATAAGAATCAGGAGAAGACGGCAATCAAAGTTACAAATCATTAGAAGAGACAATTTTGTGCCGACAATAACTATAACGTACTTTGTATAGTCGACACTGTGGCCTTCAAATAAATGCTATGCTTTCACTCGACTACGTACTATTCGTATTACAATAACAGGTTTGACAATAACAGCTTCTGGAAGGCCAAAAAATTGTAAATATCATATTTGCCTTCTACGTGGTTACGTTTAATTATTTCTGCAATTTTTATAAAAGAACTGTTATTTGTATGACAAGACAAAGTTACTGAGGCAATGTAACTATATACAGCACCAAGACTTCCAAAGTGTGTCTTTTTTGATGCTATTGTCTTTGTAGCAAAGCAACTATCTGCTCATTAAAAAAGATTTACTGAGTGTGCATTAAAATCATTTACAGTAGTGGCTTATTGGCGCAACACGGGCCTCAGTCCCACCCAGTCACATTAAACTTACACCGGGCCAGCCAGTCCGGGTCTGGTGGGTCAATGAGATTGCATCGTAGATTCCAAGTATGACCCATCCACGACCTTCCGACCCTAATTAAGGTCCATTATCCCCTTGTTCCAGCCGCCATCTAGCCGCTCAGGTCATCACCAACCCAGGTTAGGCTCCTGTTCACACTTCTGGTCAGGGGATGCTGGCTCTAGAAACCAGGGGCAGGGTGTTACTCGCCCTAAGGCTGGCCAGGTGCGCGTTAGTTGTACAGGGGAGGATTACGTGTCTGGAGGAATCCACTGACGTAGTATCGAGCACCAGGGGCTTTGATGTAGCCGATGGGTGTCTACTTAGGGGCGTGTCCTTGTAGTTGACACGGGGTGTGGCTTCTGCTGTCTCTGGCCTGATTGGTTGATATATGTAACCGTCTTGATGACCACGTGCATGTCAATGAAAGAAAGTTGAGAATAAAAGGACTGGTTTAGACAGTCAAATTATCTTCCACCCAACTATCCTGCGAGAGGGAATCTTCCGCCCAGTTATCCTGTGAGAGGACATCTTCCGCCGAAATCTACAGTGAGGGCCTCGTTAGCTTGAACTCCTGTGAAGAAGAGCTGCTGTGAGGAGACGTACCTGTCTTGCGGTACAAGTCCGCTGAAGGCTCAAGGTTTCAGCTGCAGAATTGAGGTGTCTTGTTGTACTAGACGTGTGGAAGTCTAGTTTCAACGGCACGTGGCTTGAGTAGACCAGTTGCATAGCGCAAGGGACTCTGCGAGGGTGTTGAATACCTCCAGACTAGTGTGGGACTCTAGCACGTGTTCCTCTGCTGTGGGAAACCTCTAAGATGACCGGGCGGGAGATGACTGCAGAACGTAAAGGAGGGAGACCGAAGACCGCGGACAAGACAACCGTCTGAAGCAGGGGTCGAAGGTCCAGCCTTACAAGGAGGCTGCCTGAAACCGAGCTCTTGGGGTGAGCTCTAGGGGCTGTGTGTCAGCCTTTGGGAAACGTCATATTCTCTGTGGCGTGTGTGAACGTCAGCATCGAAGTCTGCTGTTACGTGGAGGTGTTCGAGAGGTCTTCAGGGTATCTACTGGTGAACATATCCAAAGAAGGAGCGCTCCAACGTACAGACTCTCGTGCGGACTGTATGAAGCATTCGGGAATGAGTATTGTGTTCTGTGAGTGTTGTGCATCACGTGGTCATTCTTTTCTCGTACGCGAAGGCGAGATTGAGGTACGTGGTTTGTCATTGTGTTTCATGGTGAGGCGGGTGATGTAGGGTGGTATTGGATGTTAATGGAGACCTAGCTCTAACAGAAGCAAATTGCGGGACGCTTAGAGTTTAAATGAGTTGTAACAGATGTCGTATTGATTGTAAATACTCGCTGTTTATATCAACAATACATTCTTCTTTATTTGTATTCACTGTATTACGATGTTCTGTGGTTCTTTGTGGGAGACTGTAGGTGATGGGGGCTCGGCCATATGATTGCCAAGTCATATTAATTAGTTTTAGTAATACAGGGGTAGTTCCACCTACGTATATGTCACCCTCTTGACGGTGGTCGTGTGAGCGAGCAGAGTAGACAACTCGTCAAGAGCAAAAAGAAATCTCCCAGTGTGTGACACATATCCTCTCCCAAACTATACTCTAACAACACACCTAACTAACAACTCTGTTACCTACAGATGGCATGCATATTGTTATATTCCTCCCCCACCCACAAAGGAAATCAGAGTGGGGGGGGGGTGTGTTACATCACCACGACATGGCCCACTGGCCTTAAGGATCGGAGAAACAGACGGAGCTCTGATTTCTTTCACACAAAAAATCCCACAGAACAATATGCGTCCGCCGAGCTACAACCTAAGCCCTGAACTAGCTAGAACGATCAAACCAGTCCTACAAAAAGAAAAGAAGACAGCCAAAGCAAAAAAGCAACTAAACTGTAAAGAAAAGGAAAAATGACGCAATACAGAATGCAACCAAAGTAGTAATAAAACAAAATGGCACATCATAATCAAAAGTGTCACAAAACAACACAAAACAACAGCGCCAGAAACAATCCCACCACATATGCCATAGTGGTTTTTTCCCCAAAAAAACATTCCTAATACGATGACCACTGCAAATCGGTACCGATATCCATGGTGTGGCGCAGCCGTTACGCCATCCGATGTATCCACAGTATGCCAACCCAAATGCTGAGCCCCAGAAATCTCTGTGGGAATCACTCAGTCATTACAATGAGATGGGGGTGCCGAATTAACGAAAATCACGTCCTTTCTCGGCAGGCGTCAACATCGCCTTTTGACTCGGCAAAAGCCCCCTTCAATTACAAAAACCCCATATCAATATAGTGAAGAGACCTGCGGGCACAAACACCACAAACATAAACACACGAAAGACAACAAAGCCAATACAAATGGCATCAAGAGACTATCAATAACCAAATATACAATTAATAAGGCTGCACACCAAAAATTAAGATTATAATGCCAAACGCTAAAAATAAGCAGCCAAAAATCTTCGCATGCAAAAAGACGGCAAGAAAACTAAAATGAAACAGAAAAATACAACAACAGTACAGAGTACAATAAAACTGTTGAAGAGCCGACCAAGGCATCGACACATCCTAATTCCAAGGACACATGTCACTCCTAGGTGCCACCTGTCACTCCTAGTTAATTAAGCCTGTTCCCCCTCCCTTCTCCTCACAACTGGTAGATGGATGGTACGTCGTAGCCAGGCAAATAGCTCCGCGCCAACCTGGGCTGGCCAGAACCAGTTTTGCCGAGTTTAAGGCGTCAGGACGCATAGTACTTAAGGAGGCAAAAATGTGAGTGTGGGGACACAGAGAGGATAGTCACTGAGACACTCGGACACGGAGAGAGAGTTGATGTAGGAAGACCAAGAGAAGCGGACACGTGTAGACCCACGGACCTCTGCCCCTCGCCATCTTAGCCAGGACGTTGAAGACCCTCAGCTAGTAATCACGCTAAATACACTGGGCTGTATTTCGCCGACACGTCTACAAGACAGAGACGAGTAAGTGACTTTTACCGTTGTGCCTTATAGGACTGCTCTGCCATTTCTATCTTAGATTCTGGGACTCGGGTTGATTAAAGATAGGTGGTTTTATCCTGCAGGAGACAGGAGACGTCACAAGCTAGAGGCCCGACGAATGTCAAGGGGAGGTAGAGGAAGTGCTGGCTGTGGCAGTGTCATAGCTTCATTGCTGATCGTTGAATAGCTTCAGAGCTGTGTATTGCGGTAAAGCAGTTGTTTCAGTAGTGACAAGAGTAGGAGTTCTGTTGTCCGTCACTTATTGCATCTGTGCATAGAGCGGGATCATAGGCCGTTTGCAGTTTGATTTCCCCCTCTGGAGTTTGATTATCTTCTTTGTCTGATACCACGTGGTATGACGTCATCAGGCAGCGTCTTACCCTAGACACCAGCACGGTGATTCTTTGTAAATAATCTGTAGATATATTTGATGTTGTCAAGCCAGTTAGTGTTTGAAATATATGTTGAATAACAGTTCGCTGCAGCTGTGTTTTACGAGGGTGGGGGCTCTTGAGCTAGAAGTGTTTTGCCTGTGAGAGACTGAGCGAGCGTGTCAGAGTATGAGAATCTTTTCCCTCGGTAGATTTCTCTAGTTATTCACATTATTTCACAGTGTCATCACCCTTTGGTGTGGAAAACATTGACCTGAAGCAGTAAAGGTTTTGGTGACGATTGCTCAATTAAATCTACATTTTACGAGATCGCCATAAAAGTTTGTCCTAATTCTGGAGAAGTCGAGTCCAGTAAGTTAAGGTACGGCCCGTCGTGACAGACAACAAAGTCCAACACAACAACAAAAATCTCAAAACATAGAACAACAAATAGCGCCAGGAACAATCTCCACACCACTCCGGAAAAGACCAAAAATAAAGTTCCCAACCAAAAGATAATCAACCGAGCGGGTGACCACTGCTGACCGGTACCGATAACCACGGTTGGCGCAACCTTGACCCCGTCCGGTGCCGAAATGGCGTCAGTCACCTCCTCCTTTGGCAGGCGTTAAAAATCGCCCCTTGACTGGGCAAGAACCCCTTCAGCAAAATGAAAAACCCGAAACAAGGGGAAGAGACCCGCTGGCGCTAACAACAACGAACATAAATACAACGCACAAAATTTCCCACAACACCATACAAAAGAGGCCGTCAAAAATTCAAAATAACTAAATCGTTATATACCAACAACAACAAGACAACATAAATCCTAATTCAAATACTTAAGATAAAAACAATCATGTGCTAGAGAAAGCACATATAGACCACGTAGGAATCCGCGGATTTGCCGAGTTTGTCCCTGATTCCGAAAGCCAAACGACAGGGAACCCAAGTTGTGAAGAGGTTGATACACTTGTCTGAATGTATATGAAACGTCAACGTACGACTGCAAGAAAGAGAGGTTGAATAGTCAGATTGAACTCAACGTGAAAACATTGGCTTGCTGTGAAAAGAACTGTAGTTAAACTCCGTCAACCACTAGACCGGTGGGTCGCATCATCGCTCGTCTACGTGTCATCTCCCTTTGTCTACAACATTACTCGTCCTCAAGTTCACCGTCGTCTTCAGTGTCATCGCCGTCTATATATCATCGCCAGTTTCAACAACATCGCCCGTCTCCAATTCACCGCCGTCTTCACTATCATCGCTTCTCTTCCAGATTATCACCCTTCTCTCCATATCGTCGTAAACGTCGTTAACTGATCTACTAGAACTAGTCTGACGCTTTCAAAGCTTGAACCGTGAACTGTGAGTGAAACGTGAACACTAGAGTTGCTGCATTTTGTTCGTGTGGAACTGTAAGGAACAGAACTCATCTACCGACCAAGTACCTTCTTTGGATTGTGTGACTGTGTATCTAATTAGTGTGTGATGAGTCATTATATCAACGTAAGTCTTTTTAAATTCATTTATAATAATTTTTTATTGTTTGTAAGTAAAAGGTGGAAATAGATCCACGTTTGTGTTTCCTTCGAGTGATTGAGGGGTCTAATAAATTTCGAACACGAACACGTATTCAGGCATACCACACACTATAAATAAACCAAGTTAAAGCGAGAGCAAAGTTGGATAATCGGGTTTCTGGTAATTTGAGTGACCTGACAAGGACAATACAGCAACGCCAAAAAAAAAAATGCACCAAAAAATGACGGTAACAACGAAAAAAGAAAAAAACCGCAAAAATACAAATTAAAAACAGAAAATCAACAGCAGCATGCAAAACGCACAACAAATATGTGCTCAGGACAAAGAAAAATCAATAACCAGCACAATACAACACAAAGACAACACATAACACAATAGGCAGGTGTGACAGCTTCCCGGCTGGTTCATAATCAACCAGCATGCCACTGTCTGACAGAATCATGATTTATCTTTGATGAATGACGGATAATGATGATGACGATGATAATAAAGTGGTCAGGCTGTTCCATTTCTTCCATCTTTACTAGAGTAAAACCGTACCAGTACACAGAACATTTTAGTGCGAACCACCGAACTCCTGCCTCGGAAGCGGAATCTTTAAACCTAGACCACCTAGGAAGTCTTAAAAAAAGCTGGAACCCTTTGATATTAACACATTGCCAATACAAACCCTTTCCCCTAGCAGTTAGCAGACTTAGAACATCTCAACAGTGTCACATTATTTTCATAACTATTTATTCATGTATGTGAGTTGGTTTTAATATTCATTCAAGACTTTCTAATTTCCTAACATGCTGGACTGCTGCCACCAGTTAGTGTTTGCAGTAGGGTTAGTATTTCATATCAGTCTACAATCTTTGTTTGGTTGAGCTGTTTATGCTGCTTAAAGAAAATAACACACCACCGCTGCTCACCCCAATAAAAATGTTTTAGGGCAGCTTCACCAGCTTAACTTTGTTAATTTATGTTGTCAGAAAGTTTTCGGACTGCTTGAAATCACAGCAATTACATTTTATTAAACAGTTTGATTTTCTGGTCGAGGTCGGACGTGTTGAGCGCAACTCTTTAACTTGGCAGACCCCCGCGTTTGTGCTAATTTTATGCTTACGTATGTATAACAATCAACTGAATTAATTGTAACCGTACTCGCTCTCAGTGGCAACCTCTTGTATAGTCGTAATCACTGTTTCGGAGAACCAATGTTGTTTAGACACGTTTACGGGCTGGCACACTAGGACTGTTGTTACAACACGGGGTTCAGTCTCACTCAGTCATTTTATACTAACACCGGGCCAACCAGTCCTGGTACTGTTCCCAATGGTGCAGCCGTCTGTCAGAATAGCTTCAAGATTATCAACTTTTAGGCATAACTCGCCTTGCGTACAAACAGCCGACCTCCCGCCGAGTCGGTCTTACAATTCCAGCAGTAACGATTAATGGCACCGTATCTTTAGCCTTACATTAAGAATGTAGGTGGGACAGCCTTTAGCTAGATTCACAATAGGGGTGATTGATAACCTCAGTTCAAGGAATCCAGACGGTTTGGCTTGCAATGCAATGCAGAAAAAAATACTAGAGGGGGGCGGTAAGTATTGGAATACCATACCAGTCTTAAAACGGTACGGTGTAGCGGTACTGGGCTTCGTACCGGTATATACCTCTCGAGGGAAATAATCAAGTTAAAGCTAGTGTTCCGAAACAGGTGGTTACTATACAAGAAATTATCCTTACAGCAAATACAGTTATAATAAATGCAGATTTTTAACGCGCGACATTTCATGCACACTTCACGCGGAGGAGGCACACACTCTAATGAAAACAACCCATGGTACAGCAGTGATATACCGTTCCGCATACCGGTGCAGCAGTTATATACCGTTCTGCATACCGGTACAGTTCTCCCACTTTTACTTCTTAGTTTTATATTTGTTGGTATGGTAGCTTGTGTGTGAAAAATAGAACTGTATGGTGGATCGTGTGGGGAATGTCCAAGGCCACATGAGTATGTTATATGAATGACATGTGGTGCGAAAGGATTGTATGTGTATCCCATGCTCATTATTTTGAGTTTTTACGTTCACATGCAGACCACGCCTTGAGCTCAATGGGAACCTGAATTGCACCAATCCCCTCTTGGGTAACAAGCACGCTCCACTATATGACACCAACAGATTCTGGTGATCAACCTACTTTCATATATATATATATCGCCCTTTTGCCTGTCTCCTGTCCCAGGCATCTTTGATTTTTTTTGACTGCTTTCCTTTTGTTACACAATATGAAAAGAACTGAAAAGCTGGAAGTGCTTTCAGGGAAGAATTTTGTGTAGAGTTTTACTGCAAAAGATTTAAGAATTATTTCACAACAATTGTTGTGGGCGGATAGGTATGTGGGGAATCATCTAAATTTATCCAGACTCCACATTTCAGACAATGAAAAAATTAATGTTAAAAAAACTGTCTAGTTTAGTGGCAGACTGGAATATTCATTTCTAACATGTCACACAGGACTTCTGACAGAATTGCTTATTTTATGAAAAAAGGATATCTGATAAAATCAAAGCCAGAATACACTGAAAATTAAGAACTTATTGCTGAGAAATTTACACAAGGACAAAGGTATTACCTTTGTTTTAATTTCCCGTTTACCAGGCGGCAGACCCACAAACGCAAAACCTTCATGTAGTATCCTGGTTTGCACCTCTATGGTGATCTCCCCTTATACCTTATCGCAGAATGGAAAGGTGCACCGTTTGGTGGAGTGGTTCGGAGATGTGGAATTCTTCTCACGAGAGTACAAAAGATTAAAAAAAACTATGATGATATTTGATAAACATATCAGATTTATATGATGGGATTTAAGAACTAAAGAGATGGGAAATTTCTTAATAATGCTTGCACTTTACTACAGCAACAGCAATATGCCTTACAGATAATTACAGTGCATTTTATGAAGTATACATTTGCTATGATTATTCACATCACATCTTTGAACAAACTATGCTTCCCTAGTCCACAGTTACACAAATAAATCGATAAATTAAAATACAGGCACAAAAAGCAAACAGCAAAACATCTAGGATAAATAAATATAATGCATCTAGGAATAAGAACTACAAATAGCAAAGGTCACTGTAGGTGATATATGTAATTCAATGGCCACTGGTAACAGTGTTTAAATTTGTGAAGGTTTTTATCAGATAATCCCTGAGGTTGCTTGTATACAGACAAATCATACACTCACTGATTACTTCTAAGTATTAACTTCCAGTGACAATATATTTTTAAACACAATCATAGCTGAAGTCTTCAAGCATTCCTTCATGAGAGATAACAAACCTCCCAAATTTATGTGTTAACTTTAACCTTACAGATCTGTAGATGGAAGAATACTAATGTTGTGCAATAAAGAAGAATGCTGATTTTGCAGCTCCCTGAATTTTCAAGATCCTGTAGTCTTTAGTTAGTCTTTTCTATACACAGTAACACCTGTGAACATGGGACACTTTGGGGGAAGCCCGACACTGTTCTTACATGGCAGGTGGAACTTCATTCCAGGGAGGTGTCAAGGTAAGATATGAAACTATATCAGTGATGCAAGCCACGTAGCATAATGCAAAACAACATTACACAATACGGAATTTTTCTGTGAACATCCTTCTTCTTATAGATTTGCACAATATGTACATTTTATTTATACATTAAATAAAACTGTTCAAATTGGCCGTGAGAAAAAATTCTGAGCAGTTTAGACTGTATTGACTTTCCTATTTGCAATATTTGACCGTCCTTCAAAACAAAGTTTCACTGAACTTTGTTTTTTTAAAAATGTAGTTTAAGTTTCATATGTAATCTTTTTTCCTTTTATGAATTTTGACTTCAATCTCTCACCAGGCTTCATTCTTTGGGATGGTCATTCCATCAACAAGGGTGGTACTGAGAAAAAAAACCTGAAAAATGGCTAATGGGTCTAGTGGGGCACAAGGGAAATGCCTTATTTAGGGGATCTGGCAGGAGGGGGACAAAGCCCCCCCCTCCCCCATTGGAAGCTGGAGAATTTTCAAAAGTTAACATGCATTTGATGCATTTTCCTGCAATATGGGGTTTAAAAAATGCTCTTTGACCATGCTGCAAACGTAGTGTTTATTATTCAAAAGCAATACAGGACAGCTTTAGACATGCTTTGAGGCAACAAAAACTTAACTGTGAGTTGCAGACCAATAACTACACAACTGAATAAGCAACGTTGGGATGAAAAAACTTTACACACCAGTCATGCTTTGGTTTCTTTATCCTTTTCATCGAAGTAGGCATATCACCACTCCCATGTCAACAACAACAACCACCATATCGCCTACTTTCATCCATTTTCAACACTTTTTGCTGCCATTTATCAATGCAGGGAATCCCAAGAGTCAGCCTGAGATTCATGATTCCTCTGCTAAATAGTCCTTCCATTTTAGAGCTCGTCACAGGCACATGAAACAACATAATCTAGCTCTAAAAAAGAAGTCAGCATGGAGGTAATTCTCGATGAACTTTTGGAAAAAGTCGCATGTAAAGCGAAAGAAAAGGTTAAAAGCACAAGGTGCACAATAATGGTACAATGGGGTCCCATACTACAAACATGGGCCGAGTGTTGAGCCTCTCCTCAGATACAGACCAATTCCCATTTTGCTTTTTAAAAGGCAACAGAAACATTAAAAATTTTTTTTATAAAAATGGATTTTCTGTTGTTACTGACACTGAAAAATAGGTTTCTGTCCCAGAATTGAAAGAAGTAGCACCTCTCCATGAAACTTTATTCTTGTGCATTTCAAAAATATATTTAACTCAAAACACCAAAGACTGATTTTGTGGTGCATCAGCACAACTGTCAATGATTATAATGGTTGAGGGGAGCTACTTCCCTCTCTAATTACACAAGAACCAACTACATTGCTGCTTGTGACGTAAGTAATTAATGTGCATCAATAGTGAAACTAGATCAGTTTCAAGTATATTGTCAGTTAAAACAGTACTATATTGGCATAATTTGCCAAACAATTCGGTAAGAAATCAATGGCACACACACACACACACAAATCTTCATGGACACCTGACAATGAAAACTTTTCCTGCAAAATATTTTCACTTTTTGTGCGCAAGGAACTATTGTCTGTAGTTTCAAAGCACGTATGCAATTTCTGTTGAAAAACAAGTTACACTTAAATTTTCTGATTGCTGTTTCAGGCAAAGTCTCTGTTGTAGACAAGATGGAACAGCAATCCTTTCAAAATTTTACTGTGCACATGAACTCTGTTGTTTAGTAGGGAGGGATAACTTTCCACATTACTTCACAGCAGCACTAATGGTACCATACATGTAATATGTATGCATTTTCTTCAGACATGACAGTAACAGATGCTCATTGTTCAGAAGAAATAAAATTTTGGCTTTATATTAACTTAAAAATTAATATTTCTCCCTAGTTTATATTTCCTAAAATGCACAAAATCCTTCTTACCTAGGATGACACATCATAACATGAACTGTAACAATACCATACGTTCACATTTATTTGTCAAGACCGTTTATGTCTTGACACCAATATTTACATACCACCTAGAAACTTGCAATTTCTGCATACGCTCTGTCATCAAGTACTGAATACATCTTTAAATTTTAAAAATTAGCTTTTGAATTTACATCTGTCTTCTGCAAATATTTTTCTTGCTTTGAAGGGAAGTTTGTCAGCTAAACCAGTTACCTCCCATCTCTTTGAAAAGAAGTGCTGCAGGCTAGTATGGTCAGACTGACTGATGTCAACTCTTTCCAAAAGCAGATTTCGCGCCCCAAAGAGATGAGTGTGACCCTAATTATAAAATACATGAAACAGAAATGAGTAAAGCCATCAATATCCTCCACTGGCAGACGACTGATGGACAAACCATATTTGATCAGAAGTTATTGCTTTAATCATGTTTTTACTTTGTGTTGTGCGCCTGTAGACTTGAGGTTGTCTCCCTTGGGTTGATAGGCCTGTGCAGCAGGGGTAAGCAAATGTTTCTAAACAGAACAAAAGCAGACACCAAAGGCAATGTTACCAGTTTCTGTGTCCCATAAATAGAATGGCCAGGGGTCAGGAGGCGAGGCAATGTCAGAGTCAGCTATGTGACACTCTAGTTTCAAAGCCAGGAGTAGGTGATGCCTGGTAGGTCTTGGGTAGAAGGTCGGTCTTCCAAGGGTCCATCAACTAGCTTGAGCAAACAGCACGACACATGATCGACCCATGACAAGTGTGCGGCACTTGCACCTGTAGCAAACCAAGTGTCATAATCGTCAACAATAATAAAATACTGCAGTTTTTTTTAAAAAAACAATACCAACAGTACCTCGCCTGAGCCGGTCAGGTAGGTCTACTTCATTGCTTAGGTCTTAGCTTTTACAGGACTTTCAAACCGTTTCAAATAAATGTTCACATGATTTGATGCCCTTTGTCGAGAAACAACAGGCACATCTGAAAGGAAATGCCTCTGACAACAACTTCCACATAATATTTATAAAGTTTTCTGATTAACACCATTCTTTAAAACGAACATTAATTCCAAAATTAAAGTAAGGGCATTCTCGTAAGAGTAGAAGTGAGCTGTCAACACATTGTCTGTTTTCCAATACATGAGCAAAGCACAGTTCTTGACAAGTAAACAGGATTCCTTTTGGTCAACAGGAATATTCAGGCATGCACGATATTCATACCTGATACTTTTGGTGATGCTGCTCATGTCTGGAACTGTACCTCTCGTCTTGTTTATCCATTTCACCTCCAGATCACGACACACAGTAGTTGTCCAGAAATTGTTCACAACTTTTCTGTTGATCAAACAGAGGATGTTGTTCATTTCACTGCGGAATAAATGCAGGCACCCTTCTGTGATGTAAAAAAAATGATAACATGAAATGGCTGCAAGTAAGCAACTAAAATTACACCATATGGTCATATTGTACTTATGCATGCCATTACAGTAAATTAACACTCACCCTGATAAAATCCATTTCAACTGCACCAGAAATAAGAAGCAGGTTGTAACATACGCAAGAACAAAAAAACTGAATGTATATATCAACCACCTAGCAGCACAATATCATATATGATTATTTTGTAAATTAACAGACACCTCATTGTGCCTTGTAATGTACTTTCTGTTTATACAGTAATGTGAGATTTGAATACAGACAGAAGACTTTTGTACACCAAAGGACAAATGTTTGAATGTTTGAAATCTACTGCTCACTGGCAGCTAGTGTGATGCTAGCAGACAGTGGATGCACTGAAAGACAACAAAATAATTAGGTGCAAAGGACTGAGTTATGTATGTGCTAAAACTGTGATCACAGTTTGTGATTTATAAATTGTATGTGACCACACCTGATCTTTTACATGACAGAATTGACTAAATATGCATTTACATAATAAAATTAATTCAAAATTTCATTTGAGAGACAGAAAACCACTGTGATGTAAGAAAATATTTCTGAACAAACACTAATATATTCTTTGTTTACGTAATTTGATGCACAACACCGCTTGTGGAAAGTTTTCCAGCACAGACTCATGGCAAGCTAGGTAAAAATCACGATAAATTAAAGACTGCACAGGTTTTTTGTGTTTGCTTCCAGACAAGTCTGATATAACATGTTTCCAATGTGTACTTTTTTCTTAAATTCTAAAACCATGTTCCCTTGTATGATTAACAATTCTAGCATAGTTCAATAAGTATATATATATATATATAAAGAGAAGAATAGTACTTACATAGCACTTTTCAATTGTTGTCGTAATGTTGATCACACACACAAAATAAAGCATGGCAATGAAGACCAGCCATCTTTGTGCTTCATGCCTCACTCTTCCAGCTGTCCCACAGGTCATGAGGTCATAAGGTCACAGGTCGCAATTAAGTGATGTTGCCCTGAAGAACCAACAATTTATTTCCTGTGAGTATTCACGTGCAACAAAACAAGAAACTATTGCATATTATAAGGAATAAAAATGTTTAGAGGCTGGGAGTGGTGTACATTGTGATGGTTGGAACAAATGATGATAAAACGATGAAATCTGCGTGTCAAAAATAGATAAATTTGTACTAACCAAAACTGTTTTGAGATGACTACAGTCAAGTAGTGTTATAAGTTAATTACTGCATGTTTAATAATATATATAGTGTGTCATATAAATATTTAAAACATGTATACACGCTTATAGTATTTATAGTAAGAAAAAAATATCATTTAGCATTAAATACTATGTTTTAGAGTGCTGATGGATTAACGATTTTAAATGAATTATAATTTAATTACATATTCATACGGCCATGGCATGTACGTGTTACTTCATGCAAAAATTATACGAGAAAATCTAGCATTTAGAAAAGAAAGTGTTAACTTCGAAGCATATCTTCGTTCGAAAATTCGGTCAAAAATAACTACCATGAAGCAGTCTTGACAATAAGATTTTGCGCACTGACTGCCTCACATGTCCTCGCCCTGATATACCTCGATAAAATGTTTTCCATGACAATGGACTGTTCCGAAGTACAACAACGATTTGCACCTCCGCCATCTTGTGCGCACTTGCGTGTCACGTGACCCCACAGCACTGACGATTCGACCGTCTCAAGTGGACCCTTCCAGTACAAGTCGAAGGTTTCCAAGCAAGCAGTACGATTCTCAGTGGCAACAGGAAGAATGTGATGAGATGCGATTATTTCATCTCCTACCATGTATATTATATAGCTCATGCACATACAATACACATGTTCACACGAGGTCAATTTAAATCTCCAACAACGAATCAGGTCAAAGACAGCCTCAGGCCACACCCTTTTGTCAGCAAGGAAGCGTCTGCTTAACCCCGCCCATCTCTACCCTAGGACGTGTCGCCACCTTCCTTCCTTGACCATAAAACCATAAGTCTCTATCAAAAGCTGGCGGCTCACCAGTTGGGAGGCAATCACCGCTTGACATTCCCCTTTACCTCACATCTTCAACAATGTCTGGAGGCCCAAGTTTCGTTAACACGTCGTCTAACGTCGCAGTCACAGGTTAATGCTACGTGTCACCTGTAGTTTCCCCTCTGTTGTCACCTTTACCGCCCTGCTGACGACGTCATCAGCTAGGTATCGGATGGATCTAAGGGGACTAGGGGCACCGATGTACCCAGGTGGTCGTCGAGGTTTTCACACCTTGGACAATACCTGGGTTTCCTTTCACCCACCAAAGACCCCAAAATATTACGTACACTCTTTCTCTCTTCTATCCATCTCTTTTCGTTCCTCCCACCGCTTCCTCCCTCCATATGTCTATAGACGCATGTGCACGTACACACGCGTACACACATACACAAACAAGCCCTCACACACATGCACGCATGCACACACACACACACAAACACAGGCATGCAGGCACCTGGACAAATAAAAATTATGAATGCTCACAGTGCACGTGAGTCCATCTGTTGGTCGGCAGATCCTCCGCTGTCGCTGTGTCATGTCACTGAAACTATTTACTCCTCTCGAGGGATTTACAAGTGTCAACCAGTGATGTTTCAGTTAGGATATTAATTTTAGTTTTAGTTTTTATTTTATAACATTAATTTTTTTATTTCGTTCTGGTTTTCAGGGAAGTCACAAACTCTTATTTTTATTTAGTTATGTGTTTGAAATTATATATTTATTTTATTAAAATTATATTTTTATTTTATTTAGTTCTGGCATTAATATTACAACAATTCTAGGTTTTTTATTTTTTTTTCAAGATCACAAATGCCGTCTATCCCATATTTCAATGCAAATTGTGTTTCAGTCGACAAAATACACTTAGTTCATAATGCCGTTATACGCAGGTTCAGCTGAACACAGTCATATGCATGCACAATTGTGAGATTTATAAACACATATATTTATATCAATTTGGTAACACCTGCCACATCCAGATTCAGTTAAAATCAGAAGTTATACATTAACATGAAAAATGTGTTTCAGCTAATCTAGTTTACGGATGTACATACCCCCCTGAGCAAGAGCTCCGACGATGAAGATGATCAAGAATAAATGAGTGAAGCACTGACTCGAATCTCTCGAATGACTCACTACTGTCCGCTTTTCCTCGGCTCTTTAAATACGCTCCTCGCACATTGCGTTAACCTTTCACCCTCGCCTCTCGCTGAGATGCTCAGTCCACTCTCGTTCTAGAGCGACTCTGACCACCCCTAATTCTCTACGTGGCCCCATCCTTCCCTGGGGAAAACTCGACGCTTTAAAATGATACATTACTGCAGAAAGTCTTTCAACTCTTTTTTTTTTTTGGTTGAACCATCTAACTGCTAAGTGCTTTGACATTCCACGGCGTTATATAGATAGATCATAACAGGCAAATTATTGACAATTACTAACAATTATGAAAAAACATTCAGATAATGAAAACGAAAACTCTGAACATATCACTTACCAGTGAGTCGTGTCTTCGTTGCGTTCTTTATCGCGATCGCTGACACTGTGACTGTGACTCTCACTGAGCTGCACAACACGTTTTCTATTTTTGCCAACCTTCCGGGAAGCTAATGGCTCGAACATGTATGGCTTTAAACCTTTTCCTGTGCCTTTGATTTCTTCATAATCCGAGAAATCCGACGAATCGCAAAATGAATCTGAGGAACTCATTTTGAAAAGCTCTGGTCTGGACTGAACAACACACGTAGATCGTGTTTTCCGTAGTTCACGTCACTTCCGGTTGTCTGCTCCCTAGGTAAAGTTTTCGGCAATCTCCGGAGCGGGCCTGACCCGAAAGCTACACTAGCTAAGGGTTATGGTAGCTTCGGACAGTGAGACCTTGTTGGCCCTTCCCTACCCACCTTTGGGTCAGGGGGTCAAAAGAAACACGATACCCTTTATGTTTCCCACACTTGAATACCGAACGACCAGTCAGGCGCATGATGCAACTAACCACGGTATGCCGCCTAGGAGAGTTCAGGGGCCGGCTGGGTGGGCGCCTGGGTGTACGTAACCACCACCCGGCTACACATAAAAACAATAGGAGCTGAAGTGCCTAAAACATTTGGGGCCAGGTTAGCTCAGTTGGTAGAGCTGCGGACTAGCAGATGGAAGGCTACTGGTTCAAATCCTGGTGTGGCCAAGGATTATTTCTGGAGTTAAATATTGTGCAAACTCCATTCGGCCATTTCCCCGCACATTAAACTGCCTTTCCGTACTGGCAGCCATCAGTCTGGTGGTTCTTTCAGTGCATAGTTTAGTAATAGGACCCCATCCCTCCATAGTGCGAAATCACCGCAAGGTGGAAGCACTGTCCCTCTAAATAACCACCACCACGTGCCTAAAACAGAATAAAAACACAATTTGAATGTATCAGAATCAGCTGAGAACGATCTACCACCAAATGTGTTGCTAGAGCGTTGCTTCACGTACCAGTCGGAAAGAAATCTGCTATTTGAATCGTTCAGTGAGTTAGGCTGCAGATCGCCATCGTGCTGTGTAGCTCGTGTTGTAGTTTGTTTTGCGAGGAGATTTGAACTTGAAGGCGGGTATGATCTGGACCGGTAAATCCCATTTTCAATATTAACATGGTTAATGGTGCATTCGTTGCTGTCACTAGAATAAATTTGCGTCAGTCTCAACAGAACTGTTGTCACTATCGCTGCTTTTGCAGGACACGTGAAGCGGTTCATTCCCCCATGATTTGCATCACATGCAGACATCGGTCTTCCAGACGAACAAAAGCTATCCCTCAGCAGTGAGCGGTCACATATCACCCCGCGTGCTTATAGGCAGTTACACCACAGCCCTTTGTGAATTTCCTCGTCTTTAGTCATTCAGTTTGAGTGACAATTTAATCCCCCTTCGTACGTATTGCTTATCAAACAAAATCAATAAAGGCTTTTACAATCTGTTTTATCGAAAAAAGAGTTCTAATAGATCCATATTGACGGTTGATGAAAGTTTCATTACCCCTTTTATTTTGTATTCGTTAGTACATTCTTTATAAAATGGAAATTCAGAGCTACAATTAATCTTTATTTGTTTTATCTTCCGGAAACTTTTGTACTTAATACGAAATGCATCGTTGTCTCCCCTTGAATACAGTGGTTTGCAAGGGTGATAACTGCAGATACGAGGAGAAGTTGCTCAAGATCTGCTTTCCAATGACTCTCTTCTCAGGACTGTACTTACATAAGGCAGACGGTTACAAGTCAAAACTGCGACACAGAAGTAATAGAACATGACTGCAATTATACGTTTTCTTCATTGATTAAGAGCACCCTTCTAAAAATTGCCATCATGTTAGTGAAACTTAGGTTCACAATAAGCTTCATACTTCTGAAGCAGACAGAATTATACGTTATTATAATCCTCAAAGGGTGAACAGTGCTGTCTGAGTTGGTGCTGGGGGTTGGGTGACTGCAGGATCGCTCAAAGTTCGTTGGAATCCCTTATCTGCTCTTCCGATTATAAGACCTGTTCTCTATGTGTATTCTGTGGGCAATTTTCACACGTGCACAGGAGATAAACTTCCTATATTGACAAACCCCTGGACCCAGATGCATAAGGATTCGTATTTCTTGTGCACACATTAAGGTGCACATAATGTACACAGGGTCACCGAAGCCTTCCGACCACTCTTACAACCGGTAATGCAGATGCAAACAGTCTATGTGATGAAACCCCGTCAAAGGGTTTACTAAGTTTACGAACTCGCCAAATGTCTTAAATGGAAACAGTGTTTTCCCTAGCTGTAAATTGTCAAAGGGGATTTCTATTTTTTTTAAAGACATCTGTGAATAAGGCAGACTTACCAGTTGATAATGCATTTTACTGTTGTGTGCATGGGTATGTTATTTTACTGTTGTGTACATGGGTATGTTTCTCTATCGACGTGTGTGCGCGTGCGCGTGCGCGCGCGTGTGTGTGCAGGTGGGGATGTTGGGGAGGGTGGGTGGGCAGTGTGTGAGGTGATAAGGTTTGTGTGTGGGGTGTGTATGTGGGGCCTGTGTGTGTGAAGGGACGCATGTGCGTTCATGCGTGTGTGGGGTATGTGGGAGAGTGGGGTATGGGGACGTGAGAGGGGGCGTGTGTGTGCATGCGTAGTTATATATATATATATAATGTCCAAAGTATGGCTTTAATTCCCATGAAGACCAGTTAGGGACCATTCCATGATAATAAACATACATTAGATTGATTTTTGTACATAGAATCTTTCAGAATCATTGTAAATAATAAAACAGGTAAAAAAACAGAAAAAAAATTTTTTTTTAAAGTCTAAGTTTAATGCGTGATTTAAAAAAATGTGCTAACACCAAAAGCAAGTGCAAGAGGACTAGAAACCGACTTACATCAAAACAGTACCGCCTCATACTTCAGAAATGCTTGAGATCTAAATCGACTCGGGTAAAATGATTCTCCTAGGACTATACTGTTGTAAAGCATACTGAAACATTTGTGCATCATACCTAAATGATTAGAAAAGTCAGGATGCTGGCTTGAAAACAGATGACCTAAGGACATAGACACACCACGCACTCTACTCCTCCCCCAACACACAAAAAATGCAAAAAAACCCTTCCTTTACATTTTAGTTTTCTTTGAGATTTCTGAAATATGCCGACCCTTTCTGCCTCCATCCGTTTCAAAACAACAACAACAACAACAACAAAAGGAAAACCAGGCAATGTCTCACTGAAAAGCAAAGAGTCAAACAAACATGCACCTTCTCAAACGACTGGCGACAGACAGACATGCAGACAGGTACAGCAAAGAAGATTTTTCTTTCAGAAGGGAGTCAGGATTAAGGAGTCATCGTTCCCAAAGGAGTTTGTTCACCTTCTCTTGCACTGTTCTCTGGTTTGCCTGGAGGAAAACAGACAAAACAGAACACTTCCCGTAATCATTGTTGAAGTAAAGGAAGAGCTTCATTAAGTTTCCAATAAAGGTGACTTTTAACTAAACAAGCTTCAAGTAGAATATCGACGCCTCCTGTTTGTGTCCCACCAGGGTTCTTCGGATGTAGAAGAGAGGATTGACAGATGAAGACAGGCGAGTGAGATGGGAGAAAAAAAGAAATAGAGAAAAGGTAGAGACAAAGAGAAGGATAGAGATGGTGAAGACAAGGGTAGAGAAGGGGGCACAAACGAAGAAGGTGACAGATATAGAGAGATAAACAGATAGATGGGAGACGGAGGAGGGAGGAAAAGATGAAAGGGAGAGAGGGGTGAGAGACCTATAGAGTAAGGAAGAGCGAATGGTGAGGGGTGTCAAGGAAAGCAGAGATGGAACAAATAAGGAGGTGGAAACAGGATTAAAAATTAAAAACAGAATTTAAAGGGGCTGAGATGGCAAGAAAGAAGGATAGATAAACTGAGGGAGATAGGATAAAGAGAGCTATGGGGGGGGGGGGGGGGGAGAAAGTGACAAAGCGAAGAGAGAGTAGATGCAAAGAGGGAAAAGACTAGAGAGAGAATGAGGTAACAAAGGAGAACAGGGAGAAATTCGGAGTGAGATAGGCGAGAAAGGAAATAGCTGGGGACGGAGGGGACATAGATATCGACACAGGGAAGAGAGAGAGAGAGAGAGGGAGAGAGGGAGAGGGGGAGAGAGAGAGAGAGACGGAGAACATAGAGAAGATAGATAGATGGATGGCGATGGAAGTGAGAGACGAAAGGGAAAGTGAGAAGAAAGAAGAAAGTGAGAGAAGAGACAGAAGAGAGGGGGTGGGGGACATGGGAAAGACAAAGAGGGGAGGGAGGAGAGGAAAGAGAAAGATTGAAGATAGAAGGAATGAAGATGGAATGAAACTAAAACAATTGGAGACAGACTAGAAACTTACTTGTACAGCAATAAAAAGAATGTAACTGATCCTTACTCTACAGGTAACATTCTAGTGATACCTGTCAAGCCATAACCGAATACATTTTTCATGGTGGGAAATAAAATGCTTTTTAGTATGAACACATGATAATTATAATAACTTGATTCTCATATCTAATGAAATGATGTTGTGCAGGTTTTAATGCAAGGCCCTGATACGAAATTCGAAAGGCAAATAGCAAATGCACTTTCGCCTTTTTGAGACAAAAGGAGAACTGCATTAAGATGTGAACGACGAGGACCCAGGCAGACTGGACGATTATAGAAAGAAGTACTCACGTTTGTTTCTCTTACGCCACCAGACGAAGACGATGAGAATGAAAATGATGACTACAACAACACAGCTTACACCAACAGCGACATCTCTGACAGTAGTGTTGTCAGCAGGTTTTTGAAAACTACTCACTGTGAGCATAAAAGTTAAAAAAAAACAGCTGACCATTAAGAATCCAGCAATACGAATTTCACAAGCAGAGGGGAAAGAACTCTTGTACGCACAAACACTAGAAAGAGATCGTCTGGTGAAAGACCTAGGTACTGAGATAAAAAGTACAAGGAAAGAAATGGGAAGGTAAGAAAGGGAAAGAAGGAGGAAGACAAGTCAAATGCTCTGAAACAAGGTCACAGATGCACGCAAAGCGTGAGTGTAGAACGCAGTCCACAGAAACATGGACACATTTGACTTTCTGACAACACTTGTAACATACACAAAGTGCTGCCATCTATCGACGACTTAACATTAGATATAAGCACGAACCTCTTTATTTAGTGATTAAACAAAAACATTTGTTTCGATAAATAGGCTTTTCTAACGTCATTTTAATACTTTAAAAATTGTGACAAGTTAAAAGCTGTTGTGTAATACTCACGGTAGGTAATATTGCAGGTGTTTTCGTTATCTGTTTCCCGATCTGTTTCTGAAGGAATGCGGACTTTCCGTTTCCATGTTACCTGTGCTCCTTCCAGGTAGGTTTTGTTTCCCATTAAGTATAAGAAGAAATTTACAATTAGTGGTGATGATTGAACGCGCTTGCAATAAGCAGCACTGTGTTCACTGGATGACAGCGTACCTTCTGATTCATTGGAACACAGATATGAAAGTGTCCCGTTTCTCATTCTTAGATCAAAAAGAGGGTGGTTATGTGTTAACGAGTACTTGTTTTGGTTGACATTACTTGTGTTCCAAGAGTAAACTATTTCATTCTTTTCGCCTTCTCTGAACGGTGGACATGAAATGCTTGCGGTGACCAATGCTGCAACAAAAAGAAATGTTTTTGTTCTTTGGATTCTTGTCTTATGACAGAGACAATCTCATGGCAGTCATTCAAAGAGCTACGTTTGTTGAATCACTAAATGGTGAATAACCTGGGAAATAACATTAAATCTAAGTAAACATACCGTGTGGCGATAAAAACTTTATGTACAAACCCGTAGACACACATACACTCACCCACGCCGGCACATCCGCGGGCTCGCAAACTCTCATCTTAGCTCGCACGCGCAGACCCGACCCAGGTAAATAACAATTTTTAAGTTTCTTTATTCTTTTACCCACATGGGGTATCCAGAACAAAAGAAAAAAATTCAAAGAACACATGTCAATCGTAGTTCACCTGACATTGAGAATATACATATATTGATATATAAACTCAATGATTAATAAACACACGAATAACACGCTCACACACGCAGACGTACCCACACGCAAAAACATAGGCACCTATTCCTCTACTTAGAAGTATTTTTAACAAAATTAACTACTTTGGTCAATACACTTTTGTTTTTACAATAAAAAAAAGTTTAAATGTATTTGGCCGGCTCAAGTAGTATGGTGTCAGTGCGGTGTTGCGTTCAGCTGTAAATTTGTCACATAAGAAAATATAATGGTATTCATCACCTATGTCTTTTCTGTCACACAGCGTACACAATCGTTCATGCCTAGGGCTGTCTTCGTGTCTGAGTTTGTTAACAGGGAAGTTATTATCTGATGTCCAGAATTTTAATTGCAGGCGGCAATGAGAAGTTGGTAACACGCTGAGATAGGGTTCGGGCTTAAATGATGTTTTGAGTATTCTGTAGTTTGTGTATACCTGTTTTGTGTTTAGTTCCTCGAACCAGTGTTGAATATATTGATCTTGTAAGCATCTGTTACGTTTAAACTATTCTGGTTTAACCATAATCCATTCAGTCACCGTTCTTGCAATAATGATTTAACCGAGTGAAAAAAAATTTGAGTGAAGCATCCCTTGTTCATGCAAGTTAAGTAACATTCTATACACAGAACTTGAAAATTTACCATATTTCCACTGATAAGTTTAAACCAAAAATAGAGCATCCTACTCTTGATGTGGATGCCAACAGGAAAGCGTCCACATTCACCAAATACCATGCATGATGGAGTTGATTTCTTTAGTTTGAATAACATCTTATAGAATCTTACTTGTAGTTTTGTACATAGGTCAGTAACATATGGTGCCCAAACCTCACAACCATAGGTGAGGATGGGGAGTACCATTCTATCGAAAAGCTCTGTTTGTATGTCTAGAGGTAACTGTACCTTATTACACCTATTTAGTAATGCAAACATGGCTCTAGAGGCACTACCGTACAGATCCTTTTGTGCGACATTGAATTTGTTATTATAATTACCTTCAAACCTAAATATGGAAATTGTAGACTATTTCTAGCATTTCACCATTATAGTAGAATACAATTTTTTCCGAATTTTGCCTCTAGAAAATACAATTATTTTGGGCTTTCTCTGGTTTCACTGTCAAATTCCATTTGTCGCAGTATGTTTTCATGCTATGTAAAGCATTCTGAAGGTCCTCCGGTGTCTCTGAAAAAATGACAGTATCGTCCGCATATAGCAGTATGAACAGATTAAAAAACACAGACACAGACACAGGTAGTTCGGCTTTCGTAGCAAACTATAGGTGGTATTATGAAAAGTGCCGCTAAAATGTGTAAAGTGCCTGACTATAATGGCTTTATCAACTGTGGCATCGATCTTCTGGAAATTTGTTGATTCTATTCTATGCATACGACCTGCAGAGATAGTACATGTACTTTCATTCTAGTGGATAACTGCAAGTCCTCTTGAATGACCTTTGCATGTGCAGCGCGATTTCAAGTATCTCGACTATAGTTTTAACCTAATCATTATTCTTTAAAACTATTATGAAAAACAGATTTCAGCCGCGAAACAAAAAATTAAATGAAAGTTGACCTGTACCTGTAAGAAAGTCAGCTATTAAGCAAATAAAAATTCCTCGGTCCATGCTTTTGTCGTGCCTAACAGGTTAAACAAAAGGTCGGCGGAAACGGAAGTTTATTTCCAGCTCATGTAGTTATTTCCCTTTTAGTTAGTTGCATACGTTTATTATCAGAAATAATCAGTGATATTTCTTCCTAAATAGTGATTAAGCTTATTTCCAGTGACATTCAGGAGATGCGATATCCATAACCGACATAAAAAAGGTATTTGCTTCCTTTGGATTGTATATATGCTATAATTATGTGGCTTACATGAAATCTGAGGGGTATCCTCAAGTGGCTCAAACTGCTGTGTGCCAGTAAGGGAAAGCGTAGTGTAGTACAGAGAGACATTATAGCGCAGCTTGTTATAGCTACAGCGAACAAAACTAGCCTTCGTAATCGATATCCCGGTGGTGAAGAAGTTGGTATTTCATGACTGAAAGGCAAATGGTTTTGAATCTCATCGTAAACTTGTTTTCTTGGAGGGCTAGGGGTAGGACTAAGGTAAGGGCTTCTGCATGTACATATAAGCTCAAGTCTATTTTCGAGCTAAATAGGATGCTTACATTTTAATTCCAAAATCGGCGCAAGTCAGTTCGTGTATGGGACTCACCTCAGGAGAGTGCGTATAGGAAAAGGACTTTCCGCGACACAGGAGGAACCAGAGTTTACTGTCTGTCATTGCCTGTACAGCATTCAGTATTCAGAAAGTTACCCAAAGAGATAACAGACAAGCAGGCAACACAGAATATCCATAATCTTTACAAGGAAGGAATAAGAAGGAAAAAGAAAGAGAAAAAGGCAAGAAATAGGAAGGAAAGAGTGAAGAAAAATACAAAAGGAGAAAGAAAGAAGAAAAGAACAGAACAAATGAAAGAAGAAAGAAAGGAAAAGAATAAAGGCTTGAGATATCTCATGTTTGATCTCCGAAAATACAGCAACAAATAAAGATTGAGTTGAAAAGAAAACCTTGTAGTTTCATTTAGCATTAGGAACTAGAAAACTTCAAGTTGCAGTTTACTCACGTCTTTTTCAGATAGACACATTTTTGTGTCAGGTGAACCACACGGCAAACGTTCCTTTCGCGACCAACACTCTGCTGGTATCTGTGAAATCGATCTAATCACAAAGTCACACTAACGGCAGGTCCAAAGTTGCTGGCGAGTCGATTGTGTGTTCATGCACTTGTACTTGCTTGGCGGTTATATATATATATACCCTTCGAAAACTCCACGCCTGTATACTACACGTTATACCAGTCAAAGAATTAAAGACTGCCTGGGCACACAATAACTTCACTAGTTACGAATCCTTACAGATACAGGAGAAAAAAATATGCATGCATGCACCGTCTCTCTCTCTCTCTCTCTCTCTCGCCCTCTGACGCACACCCAGAGCGAGTTGAGAGAATCGATATGTTCAGGCTTTTGGAACTTAACGAACCTCTGCTGACTAAATGTAGAGATACAAAAGAACACTTGCGTCAGCCTTGCTGGGGCTATATTTGTACTAGCACCTATGGAACGTCAGCAAAAAGGCGCGAGACGTGTCTGAACACGCCTCCCGCCACCCGGACATGAAGGGGTATCTCACGCGAACACGTCAGCCTACTTCTCGCCCAGCTTAGATCCTCCGTGTGGGGTGCACCATACTGAGTGGCACAAACACATGCAGGTAAACGAACCAAGAGACAAGTGTCAACAGAAAAAATGCTGATTAGAGAAAGGATTAAAAAACAAAACAACAAAAAAACCGTGAAAGAGCCAAGAGAGACCAAGAAGAAAGAATAAAAGAAGGCGCTAAAAGAAAGAAGAAATAAAAGAAAGGAATGCAGGGGGGGAGGGGGAGAGAAAAAGAGACGAAAAAAAAGATGGAATTAAACAGATTTGAATATGAAAAGCTTCGCGTCTCGCAATATAAAAACTTCATGCCAGTCTGAACTCTTCTCTCAATTCACTCAATCGCTCACCCACCCACCCACCCGCCCACAAGGTACACACAAGCAAGAAGCAGTACTGAGGGCGTAGAGGCAAGCAATAATAATATTCTAATCACTCAGTAAATTCTGTTAACGGTAACACGTGCGGCCTGTTGTTGTCGTTGTTGTTGTTGTTGTTGATTTGGGAGGGAAAGTGCTTTCACCTCGCACTGGGGGGGGGGGGGCAGTGGGCTTGGGGAAGGAAGAGGGAGGGAAGGGGGTCGTGGCTTGGTGCTCTGGACAGGTAGTGGCTATGTGGTCGCTTTCCTGGCGCACTGTCGCTGCTCGAGGAGGGTGGCTGCCCGCGTGCGGCCTGTAGAGAGAATGCACTGCAGAAGCGCTCGATCTAGTACATGCAAGTATTGCAATTATTGAATTTATTGATACCTGCCGCTGTTATCAGGATGACCGTCATGGTGAATTGCTTGGATAACCAAAGACCCCATGAAAATAAAATAGAAAAAAACCCAACCATTTAAACACAAGACAAAGCAAATAATGTCACATTGCTGACGAAAAAACAGGTCATTAGTAACTTCAAGAGTATTATGGGGCACTGGATGGAAGAAATAGGGCACCCGATGGGACCAGTGTTAACTTATTAGATTAGACTGCTATCCAGAATTGTTGACCCCACAGCTCATATCGGACACAGTACACAAGGAGCTGGTGATATATAATCGGGCGCGTGGACGTGTCAGCGAGCACTTACAACTAAAAAGAAGAAAACAGGGGCTTTTAATCACTTTGGATATGCTGACACGTCAGCGGGAGCTTCTTCAAATTTTAAAAGAAGGAAGCGGTAGTTTTGATGAGGGAGCGAAAAGACCCCCATCCCCGACCACGGAGGGGCGAGATTTCATGTGCCTTACCCCCCAGTCGTTGCGTATCAAATCAGCTGGGTGTAGACCGACGAAAAGGTTAGAGATAAGATTAACGTGTGGGGATGTTTGGATGTTCTGGCGATAAACCAGCGTCAAACCAATTCTACCAAAATCAGATTCTCGATCCTGGTTCAGTTAGTCTTCAAAGATGGGCAGTAGTTCATTGAGGCGGATCGTAGATGTGGGATCCTTCTGATAAGAAATTTGCGAGATCTCAGGCTCGCATTGCACGGCACGCTTCCCTCTCGCTGGCGCACAGTTTCAGAACCGTGAACTTAAGTAAAACCCAACGCTTCATCAGGCGTGCCTAGTTTAAGAAACGTTTTTTATTTCTTAAAGCCGGGTAATACAGTCTTGTATATTTAGTTAGTCCAACGCTTCGTTTAATGTTGCTGTTACTGTCGCTGTTGTTAGCACAGTCAACATTACAGAAAGCGGAGGGGCTCGAGTCTCGGGCAGAGAACATATAAAAAGCGAACACCGCCGAAGCAGATCGCAAGACAGAACATGAGTTGATTAAACCCCACTTCATTTCTGTCATAAAAAATCCTGACGACAAGTGGGACCCTAAACTTACTCCTCATGTCTTCTGTGAGGTCTGCCATCCAAGTGTGTTAATTACAAATAATTCTCTTCATTGATATTACTGCAACCTCTCAGTAAAACGGCATTCTTTATGTTAGTATTGTTAACATTGTTTCAGCTTTTGCGTATATTGTGTCCGTTTTGTGGTGGTGGTTGTGGTGGTGTGGGTGGGGCGATAGTTGTGTAGGTGGTAAAAAGGATGTGATAGGAGGGCTGTATGTATTTTCTCTCTGACTTAATACTTAGCTTTATGCTTATATCGTCAGCCTGTTCTGAAAAACAGAAGCACAGGCAGCGTTACAAGACAGAATCGCTTTCCCATGAGAAGGTCCGCTCACCAGCCGGGTGTTAAAAGACTGCTGAAAGTGCAATATAAAGACATATAACAGACTTTGAAGTGACTGTTAAAAATATTGTCCTTCACCTTTGGGCGACTGCCAGTTTTCGTCTTCCAACCCCCCCCCTCCCAGACACTCGATCTTACCCCTGCTGGTGACGTTAACGCTGTCACATATGCCTCACACCTTCATAGACGGAACAGGTGATACGTGTGGTGGGCTGATACGAGATTACCTCAGAGAAGGTAAGTAAAAAAAAGAATGTACATACAGGTATATATGTGTGCGAGGTACTACCACTTACGACAGCTGGAATTCCATTATATTATTTTTTTTATCTTTGTGACAATATTTTTGACTATTCTAATACTTTCGACATCAGTAGGTGACCATATGAAAATAGTTTGCCGACCTGTAACGCGTAGACAAATTGTTTTTCACTATATGACAACTTATTTCTGCTCGTCGAGACACCCACCCCCCCCCACCCCCACCCCCAGTTCAATAGCTTGCGATGTTTAATGCAAGTAAATTTTGTTTTTTCCACTTGTAAAGCCCACTGTACGAGTCAGTTCTAATTTTAATTTCAGCGTATAACTCGTCCGCTTATGGTAGCCTCATCCGCGTCACTGTTAATGCTAGTTACGTTGTTCCCAATTTAGCGTAGGGTATTCTAACCAGCACATATCGCCACAAAGTAACCGCACTGCCGTCTCATTCCTTGATATTGTGGCAAACTATTAAAGGGAAGTAATGCATGCTTGCTAGAATTGTATGTGAAGTTCAGGGATTCTCTTATCTTTATTTTACATGTAGATAGAGAAGTAGAGTGTTCCGAGGGCTTAAGCCGTAACAGCAGGTTTCAGAAATAGAGGGCGCTGCTGGAGCGTGCATCCTAGCAACAACAACAGCAGCAGCAACAACAACAACAAATGAATAAATAAAACGCGAACACTCTCAAGCACGCGCCCGTACATACAAACATTTACAAACACATCGAGCGTGAGTGAGAGAGAGGGAGTGAGAGAGAGAGAGAGGGACAGTATACCCGGATGCTCGCATGCGTACTATAATACTCGTTCATTCTGTTCTACTACTGTGTTAGTGTTGTAATGTATCGTTTTATTTTCTGGGAGACAAAATGGTGGCGCTTCTTGAAAAAGCTGTCAGGATGGTATAATGAAACAGAAGACGATGGGAAAACTACGATGGGGCGCGGGGGGGGGGGGGGNGGGGGGGGGGGGGGGGGGGGGGGGGGAGAAGAGACCGGTTGATGACCTTTCCTGCACGCTGCAAGTAACGCGTCCTGGAGATTATCGATCTCAAGTATGTTTAATTTTGAAATTCCGATATAATTTAAGAGATCTTTATAGCAGTTTAGCATTGAATAAATTTATCTAATTTTTTTGAAAGTTTAGTGATCAGCGAATCAGGCCCTGCGCTGCTCGATGCCGGCCATGTTTGTAGAGCGCGCCAGGATGTTGATTTTCTGTTTTTCACTTTGTTTTGTTTCTTATGGAGGTTAGCAAAGCGTGTCTTTCAAATTTATCAGCAGCAACTATGAGACAATACTTCATGTTTAGCACATGCTTGCGTTAGGTGATGACTCGGTAGCAACACTTAACATCAATTTAAAGCAATGACGATCGTGGGAAATTATTGAAAGCCATGTCAAATGAACCATATTAATTTAGATACAAATGACATTACTGAATCACTTCGAGTGACCACTTTTTCTTTCTTTCCTTTTTCTGTGTCTTTCTTTCTTTCCCTGAAGCTACGTAAGCAGGTTGTGTATATGGAAAGATAAGATTGTCCTACTTTCTGTTTATACTATCAACATCATGTATGCTCCTAAAGTCTTATGTTTTAGATGGAATGAAAGACGTTAATACGAAACGAAGAATGTAAAGAAAGTGTGAAGATGAGGCAAATTTAAAGAATGTTTTGGGAAAAAGTTCTATAATAACAGTTCAGACATGGACCAGAGCTGCAATGTGACCGTGTCACTTATTATTGCAGTATGGTCCCTAGCAGTCGACCACAGATGCCCGACGAGATTCCAAGAAGGGGAGAATGTCATTAGCTGCGTCATCAATGAAACAGCTGTCAAAGATGCAGACTGTTTATCGATGCAAGATTTTGTGACTTTTGAGCAGTCCAGTATGGTCAAATGCTACATACCAAGCTTCAATTCGTCCCTCTGTGGTATTCCTGTTCAGAAGCCATCTGCAGGAAGTTGCTGGTGCAATGGAAGGCATGGAGACATTTTTGAGTACATATTTGTTTACCAGGCCAATCGCAGCCGAGATGACGGGGCACAGATGGAATGCAAAATCTGTTATTGCCCAAAGAAGCAGCTGGACATGACATCAAGTGCAAGTTGCAGACGTATGAGCTTTGGTCAGTTCACCCTTTATTTCTTCCTGACTTCAGGCACAAATGTACAAAGACCAGGGCACGCTGGGATAAATCACATTTCCAGTATGCCTACTTAACCATTTTCAGTTTTCAAAACAATGTGATTAAGTTAGAAATAAGTGGGTGCAGCTTTAGTTTCAATGAAAAATTAGCGAAATCGGGACTTTTCACATGAGTCCCGATGTGTTGGTCGCATTCCTTTTAAAAATAGACGATTGTGCCTTTGCTTGTGTTTTCTCATTGCTTTGATTGTGTTCATGTCACCAGATAACCCAGATTCAGGAAGCGGTACCAACGTCGTTTCCGGAGCGAATGTCCATGCCATTGTTTCTTTGATTATACCAGTTTTCGTCATTTGATTCTGAAGATGTGCTCTTCGTCAGAACTGTAGGTACATAGATGTGTGTCGGTGTATTACTTTTGGGCTGCTCAAGACAATTGAAAGGCTGCTAGGAAAACTGTAGCCTCTTTATCCCTAAACACAAACAGAAGATAACATTACTAAGACCTTCAGTGTATCTATTAGTCTAAAGTCTAACAATGAATTTGGCGCAATTATTGGGAACAAAGGAACAGAGATTTATTCCTCTGAAAGCATACACGCTTGCAAAATAATCATAACATTTGCCTGATTGCTTTCAAGGCACCATTGTCTAAGGCAT
Organism: Lanistes nyassanus; assembly: GCA_004794575.1. NCBI lineage: Eukaryota > Metazoa > Mollusca > Gastropoda > Architaenioglossa > Ampullariidae > Lanistes > Lanistes nyassanus. The sequence continues at coordinate 38,999 of SMGT01005407.1, forward strand.
TAAGCCAGTGTGTCTTTAGACTCAGCTGGATTTGGGCCAATAAAGTTTTACGCAACTGGACACGTAAACGCAACTATACCCGTAAACGCAACTATACCCGTAAACGCAACTATACCCGTAAACGCAACTATACCCGTAAACAAGCCACCTTTTCTACTGCTGTGAACTAAAATAACAAGGGATGTATGACTTTTTCTTATTTTAAAAGATGCTGTCATCCCCCAACAGACACACACACATGCACGCAAACACATGCGGACGCACACGAACACACTCAACCTTACACACATATGCACACACACAGACAGACAGCGACTACAGGCGACAGAAGCAGGACTGTATTCTTTTCGTTAATGAATTGTCTTTGGGAAATTGCGCAAACATATTTAGAAGTGTGAAGTAAAATGTGTCCAAGGCTGGAAGGGAGAGCTGACAGTTACAGTTACAGAGAACCCGTTACATTTAAAATAAACCATTTCATTGATG
>SMGT01005408.1:6509-28737 GCA_004794575.1 Lanistes nyassanus
CCTACACAGATTTCTTAGTCCTTATCTAACTTTACCACTGCTCCCTACACAGATTTCTTAGTCATTACCTACCTTTACCAATGCTCCTTTCTCCATTTCTACCTATGCCACTCCCACAACATGCTGTCATCCACTCATCTGACAAAATCTGTTAGTGTGGTGCACTGTAGCATAATTTTGTGGAAACACAAGGTGGCAAGTAACAAGAAGCAGGCCAGGTGAGTGGTACTCACAGTGTGCGGTGTGGTCACCTGGTTGAGATGAGCATTTGCATCCTCCTCTACTCCAACTCTGGAGGTAAAGCAAAACAAGAAGATACACAGCTTTTCCATTGCGATCTTCTTAACACATACATAACACACCCACACACTCATGCATTCACACACACTTTCTCTCTTGCATGCATGTGCACACACACACACAGAGATTGGCTAGGTTTATGACCGCTGCATGCCAGGTGCAGTTGAATATGCTAGATTGGATGTCCCACACCAGCACCAACTTGTTTTTGTTGAATTGATTTAGTCTCCCATCCACCCATGCATTATCCCCTCCCCCCTCCCCCCACTCCTGCCAACCCACAAATTTTTTTGCTTCTCACCTACAGGGTTTCATGAAATGCAGTTTATAGACAAGCTCCACCCTTCCAATGATAAAAATATTCCTGATGCTAGCCATTAACAAATAAAAAGTTTAAATCTAACAAACATGTTTGCAATCACTTTGTGCAATATATAAGAGCACAAATTATCAAAGAAATATTTTCAAACTAGTAAAAATTAGTCAAACCAGTCATTAGTCATTCATGTAAATTTTAACAAAACTAGAACTAAATGCTATTATGCTTGCAAATGTGTTGCTAACATGTGAAACCCTTGTAAAATTATCAGTTTGACAGATCCCAGGGTTACAGTACTCATATGGTGCACACCACTGACCCATTAAGTTTGTCCTACAAGTGCTCTTATGACCAGAACGGTAGACACGGCTGTTCACATGGCACCACCCCAGCACACATCAAAGTTTGAAACTCAATGCATATGGCTACCTCATTACCAAGTAAAGCAGATGATTCTACACGCATCCCCAAATCTCCTCCTTTTTTTCGGTGATCGTAAGGAGGGATTTGAAGGCAGGGTGTCTCATATTCTATTGCGCCAGCACAGCACTGTACATGGTATACTGTATTACACTTCATAATAAAATAAAACAAATTCCTGAGAAATGCACATACATCTCACCAGAACACATTCTAAACAGTCATTAGAGATTACAGATTAGCCAATAAAGAAGCCAGTGAAGTCTGACTGTGCTGACCTGATCTGGAGCCACTGCAGCATTGGGGTTGTAAATCCTCCACACAGTATGACGGTGGCCAGAACAATCATCATGGTGGCTGCTGCCATGTGTTGGCGAGCAACCATCTGGGTGTTTTGGATCGCCAACGCAAAGGCAACTGCTCCTCTCAAGCCTTGAGGGACAAGGAAAAGACAAACACTGGACTCTAGCTGAAGGGTATACATGTTATGTGTAAGAAAAACATCTACAGTAACATTTTATTTTAGACAGTCTTCAAGACCATGCTGCACCTCATGTTTGGCCGCCTGTATAAGATCTCAGGATCCGTTATGAAATTTCGCCGTTTTCTGTAGGTTTTAGTGCCACATTATGATCTCTGAGTGCATTCTGTAGTTTTTAGGACCGCACTGTAAAATCTGGCTGTTTTAAAATGATGTAGGAAGTACAACTTTACTTCAAATAAAAAAAAAATAATATTTTAAAATCTCAGTTCTCTTCTCTCTCTCTCCTTTATTCACAAGATAGCTTTAAGCTACAAACTGTGACCCCTCTCAATATGGGTTTGTGTTTTACCAGATCAAAACACTCGATGTAGGCGTTTCTTTGGAAGAAATGGAAGAAGTTAGCTACTGATGATAATTTATAACACGTGGCTGTTTTAAGTTAGTTACAATTTTTTGGGAATTATTGATCACAAAATTAGCAGTCTAACAAACAGAGAACATGGAAATGTGTGAGAGGATGGGATGGTTAGGGACTGCCAAAAACTGAGATGCTGTTAATCCGATAAGACAGAGCTAGGTGGAGGGACTAAACTGAGTTGCTGGTAGTCAGATAAAAGAGAAGGATGTTGGAGGAGTGGTTGGGGGGGGGGCAGCTACAGGAAACTTGGCAAACCTGCAAACATCATCATGTGCTGAAAGTTGGGTCGGATCTTGTTGCTTCTGCCCAAGTTCAGAAGGAATGTCAGAGGATAAACGTTCATCATTCGTCCAACAATGACAGCAAGCTTCACATCATGTCAAGGTCAGTTAATTTGTAAAAAAAATATATTCTGTACCTATGTGCTTGTACCAATTCTCTGATAAAATCTTTAATTTTGTTAGGCCCAAAAGAAACAACCCAGCAGTGGTATTATACAAGGGAGCTTATTTAAGCCACCCAACATTTCCCACTTTTATTATGTTTTCAAGGCTCACAAAAGTACTGCAGTATTTCCTACACAGTTACTAGGGTAAAACTAGGTGTTTCCTACTTAATAACTTAATAATTCTGTCCCCCTATCTCTCACACAAGCTGCCAACACACACCAAAGTATAAAAGCTAACAGATGCCCTCTTAAAGAGCGATAACTAAGTGAAAAGTCTGTGTGAGTCAACTGGAAATAAGTTCACACACACTTCACACAATGTGCTAATAACAACATAAGCTCATTAAAATTCATACGTTCATTAGTTGGTAAACAGCTGCAAGTATCAGAAAAAAGTAAAGGACTAAATAACCCAGCATCTTCCATGCCAGTTGGTTGTTGGTTGCTTAACGTCCCTCCGCAAACTGGGTGCATATCAGGATGGTGGACTATAGGGGGGGATGCGGTTCTATTACTAAACTATGCACTGAAGGAACCACCGGACTGATAGCTGCAGTAAGATGGCCAGTGCAGACAGATTAATATGCAGGGAATGGCTGGGGTTTGAACAATGTTTTACTCCACGAAATAATCCTTGCCCACACCAGAATTTGAACCAGCTGCCAGTCTGCACCCCTACCAAGTGAGCTATCCAGGCCCCATCTTCCATGCCAGAAAATGAAAGGATACAAATGAGGACAGAATGAAGCCTGCATCCCACTTGAGTGGCTGGAGAGTGAAGACTGACACACCAATGTACAGGAAGACAAAGTTCTCAGCCAGAAAGTTGCCCAGCTCAAACAGCTGCCAAAATCAAAACATATATATATTTGTGTGTGTGTATCACATATGGCACGTGGGTGTCAGCCAAAAAGAATTTTATACAATGTTTATCTTTAAAGTGCTTTAGTCTACATGGCTCCCACCATGTCTGTTAGAATAAAGTACTTTTACACGAAAACAATTTTCGAAGTATGGTACTGTTAGTCAATAAGGCTTTAATCTAATGTTTATCTTTCAAGTTTTTTAGTCTGAATGTTAGTCAGATTAAAGGAATTTTTATACAAACTTATTCTTTGAAGTGCTTTAGTCTTGGTGCAAAAACATAATGTCAAGCATTAAGTTACCTAATTTAAAAAGGCAGTGTCCATATTTAATGGGTGCTGAGTGTGAAAGCACACAATAATCAGACCAGGCATTGTTTTTACCGCAAGCCTTCCCAGGTTGCACTTTCGTCTTTTCAGCCGTACATGCCACGCTTATTTTCTTTTAAGTCCAGATCAGATAGCAGGTATGTGCAAACTGCATGCATGATGCAGACATGACTGATTTTTCTCTAAATTTGTCAGATTCAACAATACGGCTATGTGTGAGCGCTGCCAGTATCTTTGTTGGAGTTAACTTTCGATAATTTAAGCGCTCTGTCCTCATTTGTTCTTTATTAATTAGAATTTCTTCCCTTAGACTACATAATACATGACTTCTTCTAAGCTGTGGTCTCGAAATCATGCAATCTTGTTTAGGAGTTTGCAAGACTATCGCGAGCGCCATTTTGCTGCATTGACTTGGATACCTTTTTCAACACAGCCTTTTACACAGAATTTACACTAGATGGATTTTGTATAGGAATCCTTTTATTGTTTTTAAAGTTTCCTTTCAGCCTGCATTGAAATTATGCTTTTATTGCTCAGTTTTTTTTATCTACGTTTTTTATAAGATGCATAGAGACCACGGGAAGCCATGATGCGACAAAACCATCTAGGCATGTCAAGTGCATACGGTGACTCAATCCAACAGTAACTAGTATTATTTAACAGTTTTTCAGTACAATTTTATGATTATTTTGATGTTCAAAAATGATCTTTTGAAATACCTAGATTACTGCACTTGCAGTAGCTTGCAAGCAGGATTTATTTCAATCGTGCCAAAATCTAGATGGAGATCACAATGGTATCAATAACTGAAAACGCTCCGTCGGAACTGTGTTAAGGGAAACATGAAAATCAGGGAAAGGATCAAGAGTGGTAAAAAAAAAATACTAATTAACTCTGTGCACCCACTGTTCCTTATGGTCAACGCCTATGACAGCACCGTGAAAGTAAATGAAGACAGCGGTGACTGTAAACTCGAAGTGTGTCAAGGCCAAAAACAAAAACAATCCTTCCCGTGAACTAAAGTGGCAGATACTCTGAATCATATAATAACTTTTGCTTTATAGTATTGGTCTTTAAATTTAATTTTTTATGTTCCATGTTTCACTAAAAAAAAAATAAATAAATAAAAAGGCAATGACAAAAACCTGGTGATGCTAGTAATGAATAAATAAACAAACAGTGAAAGTATAGCACTAAACTTGAGATATGAGATACTAGAAGACTAGAGACTGACAGACTGTAAGCAAACATTGTAGACATTGTTTCAAGAAAAACTAAAATACTGAAGGGATAAGCACTTCATATTTTACCTGCTTTGTTCTGGCCTTTGACTCCTGAGAAAGGTTGTTGAAAGTGTAGTGGGCTTGAGTGATTCCACAGAACAGAACAGCAACAATTCCTGGTGACATACAAAAAACAAAACCTACAGCCTCTAACTCCACCATGTTTAAATGTTCAATAGGAAATAGCTTACACAAAATCAGTCTCACTCATAATATCATAAACAACAAACAGCTGAAAACTACAACCATGTCGGCACAGAAATAAAATAATCTGAGTCGCTTTCAACCCATCAAACAGCAGTCCCCCAACCAAAAAAATCTTTAAATCAAAATTGGCTATGACCATACAACACAATTCCAGACACCATAAGCCCATCATCAAGATCTGCCATTGGTAACAGACATTAGAAACATACCTGTGACAGTAATATCAGCTGCCTGTAAAGGACACTAGCAAAATAACTGTGACTGCAAGGAACGTGCCTTCTAGACACTAGAAATCAACCCAGAAGATTCATCACCTGCAATCTGATTCCTAGACGCTTGGAAGTCTCCAAGTGTCAGACGTAAATTCTAGACATTGGGAAATCAGCCACTTAAGGTAGACCACATCCACCACAATCCACATACCTGTGAGACCTGCAGCCTCAGCGGCCTGGAAGCTGCAGTAGGACATGAGAAAGAAGAGTGCCGTCTCCAACAAAGGAAATTCCTTGACCTTTGTGAACTTTGTCAACTGTTAGGAGGTAAAGGATTCTAAGGAACCCATCTTGATTCTCTAATGATACCATAATTACATGTGTATCACTGTCTACAAAAATGCCTGCAGCCATTATCTCTCACACCTCCCTACCCTTGCATCTACACATGCACATGTCCACACACACTTGCACACTTTCTCTCCGACATGCACAATGGTGCAGAATATAAGAATGTTTTAAACCTTCTCTTGTTGAAAATGCATGCCTATTTGCATGCAAACCCCTATTAAAGTATTACCCAAAGCAATTGCATTGCTTAATATGAACTTACAAGATTCTTATATTTACAACTTACAAGATTCTCATTTTTATTCAGTTTAGAAATATGCACCATAACCCAGGTTACGTTTCGAATCTGGCTAGACACAAAAAAATCTGTATCACTGATTGTGGTATAATTTCTCAAAATCATATTTCACCTTACATGCTCAATCTCTTTCTTTAATTTTCACATGGAGCAGAGAGGGATTAGACCCAAAAATCATTACAATAGCGTCAGTCAGGTGAGTTGAAGGCGATAGACACTGGGAGGGGGTTGCATCACAATAATGTCTTAAAATAATGACTTTAACAACCCATAACTGTGATCACGCTTGAAAGGTGAACTAGGCAGAACGTTATGACATGTCTAAACCCAAGGGGAAGACTACAGCCTGCCTCTTTTTTCTTCCTTAAAAGTTGACCCCTGCCCAGCTTGGGTAGGGACCCTGACACACATACCAATCCAGACCTGCTGCTAGTGTTGGACAACCTTGTTCTCAAGCGACCTACCACAGCTATGCGCTTCCTCAGGTGGTGCCTAGACATGCTCCTCAGCTATCTCCACAGCAACCACTTTGACCCCCTGGAAGGTAACCCTATCCAACAACTTACCTAGGTCTTTCTAGTTGCCCTAGCCACAGTCAGCAAGGTGAGTGAGCTGCATACCCTGTGCACTGACCTAGACCTCCTATACCTGGTCACCACACCAAGGATTGTGGCCAAGAACTTCCTCCCTTACTGGCCACTCAAGCATTTGAACCCACTTCCTGACACCCTCTGGTGGCCAGTGCAGGCACTCCGTATCTTCTTTAATTGGACCAGACACATCCACCATCAGCTATCCAGGGGACCTCCTGTTTCTGGACCTTAGTCATCCTGACAAGACATTCCTACGGAGCTATCGACATGGCTGAAAATTTGGTGCATCTGGGACCACCTTCGGTCGTTTCTACCTTTGGCTCATAGTGCACATTTCTAAACTGAATTAAAGGTAACTCTTTTTGAACATAAAATTAATTTTCGCAGTGTTAGAAATGTGCATTATCAGAGTTCTCTCCTTCTGCCATGCTGAGACCCCAGAGGTTGTGGTGCGACAGAAGGAATCTGAAATGAGTTCTGGGGTGAGTACAGATCACAGGAAGAGGATGTGGGGGCATGCTGGAGATGAGAGTCAGCACACTTGTTGTCTTGGTGCCAACCAAAGTAGGGGAGGTAAGCTGTGTGTCTGAACCAGGAAAGGTAATGGCTCCTACTGCACATTTCGAACTCTGCTAAATTTTAGGTTAGAAAAATTACCTATTTGAGATTCCATTCGAAAAGTAAGAAAATGAACGACACAGATTCAAATGAATGACTAGGTGATGATGAATTTCAGGGCTCAGCAATAACTTTTTTTTTCAAAAATCAGTCTGTCAGCGACAAGGATACAATAGCTGTGGAAACACCAAACAGACCTCCAATGGCAAAAGCCCCCGCAAAAACACCAGAGAACCTTCCCACAGACTGGATCAGTGCTTGAGCATTGAAGGATGTTTGCGTTGATAACTGCCCATACATTGTGACTGACCTTGTAGACAGAAACACAATGGATTTTCATTGTATTCTCATCAAGACTTACAGAACGATATAAGCATATATGACTAATGTCAGCATGACTCCTACATTCAATCACATAAACATAATGTTCACTGTGACTGACCTTGTAGACAGAAACACAATGGATTTTCACTGTATTCTATTCAAGACTTACAGAACGATATAAGCATATATGACTAATGTCAGCATGACTCCTACATTCAATCACATAAACATAATGTTCATTGTGACACTCTAAGAAGTGGACAGTAACTGACCCTGGCTGACGGCATGTAATGTTCACTGCGACACCCTAAGAAGTGGACAGTAACTGACCCTGACTGACAGCCCTGTCTGCCCTTCCCTCTAGCGTTCACTTCCCTCTTATAAATAGTATTTTGCAAACAGGTGGGAGGACAACGGATATCATGCGATCACCGAAGTCTAAATCAAAGACATTTTTTGTTGTAAAAAATCTACTCTCAACCCTCCCCATCTATCATTTCTCCAGTTTTTCCAAGATATTCATAGATTTGGACAAATATGCACTGCCCATTCATCAAAAAAAAAGCAGTTAAAAGAAACTGCAGAATTTAAATGCTGTGCTGTCAACTTACTGGGACAATACAATGGCCACTGCATCATTTAGAACACTTTCTCCAAACACAAGGGCATATAGATCCACATCCACATGTAGGTCATGGAAAATGGCCAACACTGTCACTGAAATGGTCAGATCATCAAATGTTGACAAAATTTACACCATGGTCACTGAAATCGTCAAATCATCAAATGTGTCACAAAAATGTCCAACACTGTCACTGAAATCATCACATCATCAAATGTGTGACCAAATGGCAAACAACGTCACTGAAATCATCACGCCATCAAATAAGTAACAAAACGTACAACAGTCACTGAAATCATTATATTATGAAGTCATAAAATACAACACGCAAGACATGTTGCAGTACCCTTAAGCTACAGCATTAATTAGGAATTCTTTAACCTTACCTCCGATCAAATTATAGAACTCAATTTTAAAAGCCAGCCAGAATGAGGATTTTTTTTCTCCCTGAAAAGACACGTATGGAGGTGAATACTCAGCACCAGAGGACCCACCTGGATCAGTAGCCGAGATGATGGCACCGAAATACAGACTGTCTGTGAATTCGAAGGTAAAGTTATACATCAAGCGTGTCAAACCATACATGATCCCCCTGTAACAGAAAACCATCAAAATATACAAAAGCTAGAACGTACACTACATCAATCTTGGCCGATGCTCAGCTACAGATGTCCACGCATCTCTGTCCCTGCATGTTCCTTTTTTTTTGCTGCAAAACTCTACCGTGTTGACTTTGGAACAGGTTATTATAATTATTTTCAGCAGCAAGCCGCGTTGGTGGAATGAGTTCACAAAGAAGGAAAAAAACTCTTCAATTTCTCTATGATTTATTGACTGCTGTTTATTGTGATTAAACTGCAACAAAAATCGATCACTAACATTAATGGTTCATTGTTTTCTTTATTTTATATTTTGCAAAGTTAGGAGTTTAATTACTGGTTAACACTATATTTTTAAGCTAAGAAAGCTATATATTCATTCTTGGCATAGCATTTAGTAAAGCGAGATCTATAGCTGCTACAAATCTTTTGATTTCCCTTGGATAATAATTTTTATGAAAATCAACCATTTTAAACCAGTCACAAAATATTTAACAATTAAATACTTTGGGATAATTCAGCATAATGCACAATACCTATAACAATACAAAGATGAGCATGTTTTATATCATGAATTCATTAAACTTTTTCTGTTGTTTTTGTGAATTACAGGCATCCAACTAAAGTGTGTGTGATAATGGAACAGAATCACATCAGCTGATGCTGAGAGTTGGCCACACAGTTATTGCTCTTGCTGTAGCCCAGAATTTTGTAGGCCAGCAGAAGTTTCTAATCTATCCTTGTGTGCTTTTATTCTTAGCATACACAGTGTGCTATTCCCTCTTGTCAAATTATACTGCTACAGCTAATGTTTTTAATGTGCAGTTATATTCTGAAGAATGACAAGGGAACTGCTTATCGAAAAATAAAACAGGAATCAAGGTGCATATGCCACTGACAAGAGACCTCCTTACCCCAAAACAAAGCAGGAATCTGTTATTCCAATCAAGGTGTATATGCCAGTAAATTGCCAATGACAAGAGAACTGCTTACCCCACAACAAAGCAGGAAACCGTTGTTCCAATCAAGGCATATGTCATAATGGCTCCTAGGTTCCTGAAGAAATGTCTCTGCAATTAACAAACTTAATTGTAGCCATTTACAGGAAATCAGACTGATAAAAAATTTCCACAAAGTAACAGCCAAAGAAACAGGAATAATAAAGAAACATATCTGATGTAATTTCTGTGGAAACCCAAGACAAAATGTAAAATCTAGGACAACACAAGCAACATCCAATGATATCGCCATGCCTAAAATAACTCACCAATATCTCTTTATTAATGCAAAAGTATTGACATGGTTGAATTTGCTTGGTATTTAAATTCCTTTCCCTCAATTTCTTAATATTATTTTATACACATTTATCCCTTAATATTGATTCTGTCAACAGATTACTTAGTGTCAGCACTGTGCCATTTTCTCATCCCCTCAAGCATGATTACAGGCACTTGACATATTTTCAAGCCAGTGATGACAGAATAAATAGTGTCTTGCAAAAAAAAAGTGACTGATAAAAGTGATGGATAAATTAAAACAAAGCCTGCGTATGCACATATACACTCAGACCCTGACCCAGGTGTGTTGAGCAAACTTGAAGGCAAGAACGGTTGTCTACAGCAGCACTTCAGTATCAAAAATAGGCAACGGGATATAAAAATAACCACACAGCTGCTAAAGGATGCACACGACAGGCATGTCTCCCAATAATCAGAATGGACAACGGCAAGTATTATACGTAAAGCCACAATTGCAACTACACACAAAGCACAGTAACTCAAACTCTCATCCATGATAATGGTATCTACAACTGCAACTAAATTACTTAAAAGCCACGGATCTTTCTTTCCTCACCAGGCTTCTTGTGACTCTCAGCATTAAGCAAGCTATGTACAGGAATACATATCAAACAGCAACACAAAACAAAACACTTTTCCTTAAATCATGAACACCAAGTAAATCATGAATGCAGAAGACTTTTCATGGTATTGCTGAAAAGAAATGCAATGTTAAAAATTTACACACTTGTTTCATGCTGTATCCTGCCTCAAATCCATGCAATTTAAAAAATATACACACTCGTTTCATGCTGTATCCTGCCTCAAAGATAATCACTGGCAGCATCACATTGAAGAATATTTCAGGGTCAAAAGTCACCTGGAAAAAAGCAGATGTTTGGTTGGTGGTTACATTTTATGAGCAGGTAAGAGAGCCTATTCTTCCCCCTCCCAAAAACAACAAACAAAATTGTGGCCCTTTTGTTTTAAAAAATAATTATCTCGTGGAATGACTCTTTCAATAATGACTGAACACATGTTGCAGACAGGAGTGAATAATCCTTCCCCATAGTCCACTTCGTTTGTTTACTGTTTAGCTCCCATGTCCTGACAGCAATGCACACTCTCTTTTATGAATATGCTTCCAACAGACCTTACAACGATTCGTTTCTGCCACTCTAAAGCTGGTTAACAGGCAGTGGATTGTATTTTGTCTGTACTCTCTAGGGTTGGTTTTGGGGTTTTGTCTTAACATCCAGCCACAGACTAAGTGCACATCAGGTCAGCATTGCTTGAGACAAGTTAATGTTTTCCCACACTGGGACAGCTGTCGCAACACAGGCTTCAGTCCCACCCAGTCACATTATACGGGCCAACCAGTCCTAGTACTGTTCCCTATAGTGGAAGGTGTCTGCCAGGGCAACTACTTGATTGCCAGTTTTTAAGTCTTAGGCATAACTCGACCAGGTTTCAATTCACAAACCTCCTCCCCCAGAACCAGATGATTTAACCATTAGAAACACCGAGGTCATCTCTTCTCTATATGGGATGGATTAAACCGAGCAGCTATTTTGAAAAGGGACCGATTAAACTCAGTAAGACTAGACGAAGAAGGTAGAAATAATCATAAAATTGAACACTTTAAAAGTTGCAATGCTTCTTTACACAGAGTGGATAAAATACTTTTTATAAGTAACAGAAACATGGATTATTAAAAAATGTTGTTACCGTTCTCTCGAGAGGTGGTTCAGAGTCTAGAACTGAGACACTGCCAGTCAGATCATATTTTATACGCTGGACTGTGTCATTCGTGTCTGTAAAATTGATGTACACAAAATCCGGCGGATTGCTAGCAGAGTAAGTACTGTTGTCAGTGATGGCGGCATTAGAATGGGTTGTTGGTGTTGGATCGCTGGTGTAGCGGATTATCACTCCCACAATAAGACCTACAAAATTGTAAGAAATTCTCATATTACAACACAACAGCATGTCTGCATATATAAACTTTGCTCTCACTTTGAAATCCTTTAACATCATGCACACGTGCACACAGGAGCCCTATGATTGAATGTGAAATCTTTAAAACAGAAGAAACATTCAGATTACTGCTTTACGATTGGACACTACTAAGACATGCTCTCACTTTGAAATCCTCAGATTATTATGTTTACAAAGATTAATATGCCATAACAAAGCTTCTGGAATTTTTTTAAACCAAGGGTCTACAGCCTGAAATCTGAAGGTCATTTGTGAAAATCCAAGGGTCAACATGCAAATGTCTGCCTCATTCTTGAATTTTTCGCGTAAATTACCCCTGGTTGTGTGTCATCAGAAACTCTGCATAATCATGACTAAGAAACTTAGAAAGCGAAACTCTATCTCATCCTCAGATCCTGTTCATTATTATTATTATATATAAACATGAGAAACTTATGGTAATTTCAGTTTTTACTTATTTGTTATATTATGGAACAAATTATTTATGTCTTCTGTGTAATACTCATTCTGCTTATTATGAATATTATATATTTTCATACTTTTGTATGAGGTAAATCAATCGTTGATTTAGCAGCTTTTGGTTTTTTAATAGCTCACACTTCTTACTATTTAACTGCCTTCAGCTTTCTGATAGGCGAGTAAAGGTCTTTCTTATTCAACGGTTCACAAACATCCTTTCCTCTATTCTTAATATATAATAAAAATGAGGCAGTGAAACCAACATGGAAGGTAATATTTCTTAAAACCTAAGCTGTCCAATGGGCAATGCATCAATCTGCATATAATAAATTAATTACGTTCATTAGTACCTGATATGATGGTTGGCATTAACACAACATAATCTTGATCTTACCGTACAACATGGATAAGCCTGTCTCGTGAACGAATCTGAACCGTCTGTATTTGAAGAACCACACTGTCAAAATTGTCAAAAGCAACAAACCGAGAAGCATCAAAATAGTCAAACTATCTGTTTTGTGTTGCAAAGCAGCTTTGGTGTCTGCGGCAGACTGAATTTCGTCGCCTGTCACTCCCATCGTGGGTTTTTGCATGCACAGTAAAACAGCAGACAGGCAGACGAACGTTCTGGCAGCCATGTTGGTTGTGAACCGCCCTCCACTTCCGTTTTCATATAGAACATTTACTATTTAGGCCTACTTCGGATCTGGAAACCGTCACGAGGGTATGACTAAAGAACTGTAACTAAAACTGTGGAGCTGTCGTTCAGCCGGCACTGCACAAGGCATGTGACTGCCACATGACTTTTAAAGAAAAATACCGTTTTGTCTTATTGTAGTTGTGTTCGGAGTTAAAAATAAAATGCTTCCACCTCGCGGTAATTTCGCAGAGAGGAGGGGGGAGGATTTAGGTGGGAGGGGTTCTGCCGTTGGGGTGTTCTGAAGTGGTGTGGTGTCTAGGTGATCTTTCCTTGATTATTCTTTCTTCTGGCACTCTGTAGTCGCTGGTGTTGACTTTTCAAATTGGAGTTAACATTCACCAGTTCTGCCACCAAGGCAGTGGCTGTGCAGTCCCGTGCAGATAGATTTGGAGGCGATCGGCACGGCTGACGTCATACAAAGGGGCACTACTCCTCAACAGAGCCGTGTAAGGTATTTCTATGGTTTGGCGCCATAAGCTGTCAACTTCTGCATGCAGAAACCTCTGCCACTGCCCCGCGTGTTTTTCCACGTCCTATTTGTGGTATGGATCCCATAGGATAGTGCGGGGCAGTGGCGCAGGTTGTGTCTGTTGAAAGTCAAATCGACGTGTCGTAGGTAGATCTATACATACACGATGCACAGCTCCCACTCCCCCCACCCCCACCACCACCCTTTACGTCTTTACTCAGACTACTGAGGTCGAAAAGTAACAACGAAAGTATATTATTTTTGACAGTGCCGAAAAAAAGCCTTTAAAATACTGTAAGCACATGCTGGCTTTATTGCTTGCTTAGAAAATCAACATAACTATAGAATCTACATTCACAATGCACGCGTGTAATGCCCAGACCGAGATGCACCGGGAACGCCTGGAACTCGCGTTGGAAAAAAAGTTTTCGCGTACTGGTCTGGAAAGCTGTACCGGTACGCAGAACGGTATTTTACTATAGTGCCGGTATTTTCTACAGGTATACCGGCCGTACAGCTAAACAGGGTTTCTTCGAAGCAAAATCTTTGTCGACTATGCTGTTTATTTAACACTGCGCACGTGTGCGTGTGTTTGCGGGTGTGCTTGTGCGTGTGTACGTGCAAATGAGGGTGGGGTCGGAAACCAAAGTTAACACTGGATAAACAAATGAATATTTTGGGCAAGTCTTTACAAGTAGAACTCACCAGCATCGGATGGTGTCGTCTGATGTGCTTGGCCGTATTGGTTGTGACCTAATTTGTTGACAGTTCTGCACATACGACAAACAGCAGCTTTTTCTTCTATACTGAAGTTACTCTGTGGGTTTTTAAAACCCAAAAGACTGCTACAAACGAGAAGTTTCCCGATTGTTTCCCACTATTTCGAAATCAAAGCAAGGTTTATTTTTAATCCTGGAGCGGCATATAGCAAAACGACACAAATTCGAAGTTTGACTTTTGGATACTGTGCTGGTAATCTCTCTCTCTCTCTCTCTCTCTTTCTCATGTATATATACAACACATACGTGAGAGATAATAATGTGAAGAAATTATAGAAATCCTGATCCTTAGGGGATTGTAGATTTAAGACAAGACTGTAGTTGCATATAGCTTTTTTTCCCAGTTCTTCATATTTCCTGCCTGTTTAGGTTACACGGGCACCTATATGGCGAGTGAAAAAAGAAACACCTAAGCGGAAAAACGCCTATTTGTTCTGCGAAATTTAAAAAAAAATTCCGGATTTCCATCCGGCCTGTGAGAAAAACAACTATGGAGCGAAAATATCCACACAGACCGAGAAGGGGGGACAAGAGGCAACTTCTATAATGGCGTAGTGTGAAAGCTCATCATGTTTAATTTTTAAGCCTATAAGAAACTTCGAATATTGGCTTTTGGATACTGTGCTGGTAATCTCTCCCTCCCTCCCTCTAGGGCGTACACACTCTATTGACCTCATGCTTGATCACACCAACTGTGCTGGGTTTTACTAGGACTTCCTTCTGCAAAGCAGAACAGGGCGTGCAAATGAAAAAAAAAATCTTCACATAAACAGAAAGAACATTCTGCTGATGTAGCCGACAGTTTTATGTAAAACCCGTTCCAACATGTTTGCCGCCGTCAACATCATTATAGCAGCAGCATAAAAGGAGCATGGGAGGTAATACTGAAGTTTTCGTTGAAAATCCTGTTTGCTTCCCTTAGATAAGACATCAGTAAATAGTCGAGTCTGACAAATTCACAAGTCCAGGGCAAATTCACGAAATCTAATATCGGTGACACACTGAACTTGACAATAATAAATAAATAAATTTGTGATAAGACTTGAAAAAATGCTAGGACTAGTATTTCTCCTATTATCTGCTTAAATTTGTAAATTTTATTGTTACACAAAAAGCGACAAATACAACTTGAATGCAAAACCCTCTAAGATAATTCAACTAGAATTAAGTCCGGCTTTACAAAAGCTCGTAATTTGACCTTCCCGTGTTTTATAGACAGGATAATAGCTGGCTTGAATCGGCGATTACGTGAGGTAAATAGGCAGAAAAGAAGTTTATCTCAAAAACGCCTTTACCTGAAAATACTGCGTCATTTTGTATGCAAGTACTTCTGTGCCCGTTTCTTGTCTTGGGGATGTGTGTTCGTGTGCATGTACTCCACGCGACTGGTATTGTCGTGTGGACTTCCAGTATTTCGTTTCGTGTGCTTATCTGTGTTTGTAGACATATACGTGCTTATGCGTGTTTGCAGATGCATGTGCTGTCCTGTAGTTATTTATGTGGATTTGTTTTCGTGTACATGTGTACATCTGAGGTGTGCGTGGGTTCCATAAAGTTTTATCCACGCTTTTTATTTCTAAATGAGAGGTATGAAGTTAACATTATTTCTTGTTTACTGAGGCTTTCTTTTTGGTCTTCCTTGTTCTTCGCCTGTTTAGTTCTTTCCCCCACACCCCACCTCCCACTTCTCCTTTCATATACAGACACACATGCACGCTGTCTCTCTCCCTCTCACACACACATCCACGCTTTCTGTCTCTCTCACACACACACATGCACGCTCTGTCTCACAAACACACAAATGCACGCTCTGTCTCACACACACACACATGCACGCTTTCTGTCTCTCTCTCACACACTCACACACATAAGCCTCACACACACACACGCACATGCACGCTCTCTGCCTTTCTCTTTTCACACACACACATATGCACTCTCTGTGTCTCTCTCACACACACACACATGCACGCTGTCTGTCTGTCTGTCTCTCTCTCTCACATGCGCGCTCTCTGTCTCTCTCTCTATCACACACACACACACACACAGCCGCCAGATACGAAGAAAAAGACCACCTTTACAAACACGTTTTATTCGTGTTCTTTGATCAGAAGACAGTTTGTGCAAACTGCATATTTTGTGCAAACTGCATATTTTGTGCATACCCGCACTGCGATCGGGGATGCAGACTGTAAACAAGTGTGACAACCTCGTAGGGTTACCAGTTATTAATCTGGGACTTGGCATCTTTTAATAAATAACATCGGATCACCTTTAAAGAAAATTATTGTGCATAGCAATTCCGTGCACATAAAAGCTTTTGTGGAAGTAGGACCATAACTGTCACAGTTCTGTTTTGAACTTTATATTGCCATAACAATGGTAACCTCCCCACCTCTTCGTGTATGTGGAATGTGTGTGAGAGAAAAAGAGAGAGAGATGACGGCTGGGACTGGGGGTGCGCATAAGTGAGAGGGAGGAGGAGGACGGATCGAGGTGTGTGTGTGTGTGGGCGCGTGTAAACCATGACAGATTACTTGCTGTAATCAGCTTTTCCAGGTGGGTTGCTTCACTGGCACTAACCTATCTCCCCCCCCCCCCAACGCCCTACCATTTCAAGTACGTCACTCATGCTTGTCAGTGTTCATACCTTTTTCCACCTGACTAAAGCACGCTGGATCATGCAGCCCCCGCTACCCTGTTAACGGTCTCACATTACAGCACACTGTAACCTCTGGGACTAGCCATTGGTGCCATGGAATAAACCCTGTGGTCCTGCCGACTGACGATTTATCTGGGAAGGGAAGTGGTTTTGAAACCTAAGACCAGGCGAATGTATAGTAGGATGGACAGTAGAACAGTTTAATGCAGACGACAGGACTTATACTTTATACATAGAATACTGTGGATTATATAAATATATAGTATACTGTACACAATCACATGATTCACAAAGAAAATTGTCATCGTTTCTGAACTGGTGAAACGAAGCATGGATTTAAGGCACGTCAGCACAGTAGCTTTTGCGATGGATTTAGATGGCAACAGATTCGACATCTCCAAGCTCTACTTTTCTCTCCCCACTCCCCACCCACCCCTTCTCCTGGGTATGTTCAACAAAGGATATAGACACGCCTCTTACACGCAAACATGCACGAGCAATCTTGAAGCCGACAGCTGCAAAACACAAAAATTTGTGATTAGCTGTAACAGGGCACGCGGTCTCTCGGCCCTGAAGTACCGAGGCTTCGGACCGCCAGCGAGTGTCCCGAAAGGCATTTCATAACAGGGCAAATGTTGGTCCAACAGTTCTTGACTCCTGTTCTTATCAAGCACCCAATGGAGCTACAGCTTTTATGCCATCTTTGACAAACACTTGATGAAGTGTGTCGGATTAAGAAACACCTTGACAAAGTCGCCTGGCATACTGCAAGACTATGCCAACAGTCTGCACAAACTAAGGAATATGACAACTGTCCCACGAAAATGTATGAGTTCGACTTTTTTTTAAACTGCAAGCACAAGTGCCCATATATACATAAAGACTTATGCCGAAAAGGTACAAAAGGGTACGATCTCACAGTGTTCTGGGTGTACGTCATACTCTTAATAAGAAAGCGAACTGCTTATGACGAGGCACTGCAACGAAATTCAAGCGAAATAAAGTGTCTTGAGATCTTGACGAAAAGTCTGGTGCAGGCGAAATGCTGTGCTGATTCTGGCGAAAGTCTGCAAGTCTTCAGTGTCAGAAGTCTCCATACAACACGCACGTACATGCCACGAGCAACAGCACTGCTGACAAGGGCGGACAGAAAAGGTCGTAGGGTCGCAGAAGTGACCCACACACCCCGGTACTCTCGACGAGGCAAGTGGATGGGGCGGGAGTGACGTTTGCCATGCCCGTCGGTCACGTGATGTAACATTGCGATTCTTGTAACAAAAATGCCTGTAAATCAAAAACGAACACAAGAGACTTGTGGACAAGACACACCAGCAAGGTGTGTGCTCAGCAACCAGTCACACGTGCTGGAGGGTCACAGCAACGCTAGTCACCTGTCGATGAGTATGTCACGGAACATAAACTGCCTGGAGGGTTTTTTCGTGATAGATACGTGTCTTGTTTGTAAAGATCCGTATGTCGGACAGCGCCGGGCGGCTAGGCTAGTGGACGGGTCGATGTGGCCCACACAACTGCACGTTGTCAGTGGGGTGAGGTGGCCACCTTCGGCTGTCCGTGCACCCCGATGATCTTGAGGGCGTCGTCATAGGTGGGTGGCGGGGTGCTGGCGCGCCCCTCGTCCTGGTACATGGCCGCCAGCAGGTCGTGGATAGAAAGATGCATGCCCACGAACCGCTGTTGAGACTGCAGCGACACCGCGTCACTAGCACTGCTGTTATCGCTGCTGCTGCTGCTGCTGCTGCTGTAGTCGTTGCTGCTGCTTCGGCCGCAACTTCTGCATCGTTCTCGAACAGTACTGTCTTGATGGGTAGTGGGGTGCAGGTCGTAGGGAGGTGGGGGGTCAAGATGGACGACGTTGGAGGAAGGCGTTATCAGTGTGCCGGTGGAATAGTGCGAGGCAGTTTCTGACAGCTGCTCAGTGGGGGCGAAGTCGGACGAAGATGTGAGCAAATCGTCTTTGGAGTCATGAGAAGCTGTTTCCGATAAGCAGTCGTGATGGACCAGAGCGGAGGCCCCGGATGATGACGTCAGCAGCAAGCCGTCTGCTGACGAGTGGGATGCCGTCTCCGACAAGTCCGAAGCGAACGATTCCCTTCGGCCGCTGACCCCAGCGTTGGCGGTAATGACGACGGTGGTGATGTAGGGTGAAGGCGATGGTTCGGACACTGGTAGAGACGCGTCCGGGCCAGGCTCGTCTCTCGCTGCTGACGACGGCGAAAAATAGCTCGTGCTCACAGCACCATCCGCTGTAGGCTGCAGCGGCACGACTGACGACACGGGGGTCGTGGGTTCCGATGGCGGGGGCACCACGGAGCAGACGGTGGACGTGGAGGTGACGCTAGGACGCGAGGCGGGCCGCACCTCGCTGATGATCAACATCTCCGTGCTCCCCACGTCGACACCGCTGTCACCGCCACTGCTGGAGGTGCTGGTGGTGCTGGTGGTGGAAATGCGGCTGTCGGAGCTGCCGAACAGCTCGTCGTAGGTGGGCGGTGCGTCACGTGCCAGGGCCTGGGGGTCAGCCTGGGCGGCCTGAGCGGCTGCGCGCGCAGCCTGCAGACTCCGACGCCTCTCCTCACGCTTGGACTTGCGTAGCTGCACCACCAGCACGCACACCAGCGGAATCACCACCGAGCCCCCGGCCGCCATGGCGATGAACCCCCCGTTGCTGCCGATACCCCCGCCAGCCGCCCGGGGCGCATCACTGTTGGATTTGTCTGGAGACAGAGTGTTAAGAACGTTAACTTCAACAACAAAGTTTGGTCGGGGTCCCGGGGAGTAGGTGTCAACAAGCGAATAGTTGTTTGAAGACACAAGCTCAACGTCAAGAGACCGCGCCTCAAAGGAACTGAACAAACACGATGTAAACAAACTGTACATAATAAAATCATCCTGTTTCGATCGACAAATCTTCACCAGTCTCCTAAATAATGTTTTTCTTTGCAAACACAGTTAAATGGTTTTAGTCGCACTAGAAATCCATGACGACAGAAGGTTAGCACAGCTAGCAGAATACTAACAACCTGACATAACACATACTATTACACAAAGGAACCACACAGGACAGTAATACACATCGCACAGCACACACCAGCCTACAGACAAGATAACACGAGGGGATTTTTTTAAATTGTCAATAAAGAGCGACACTGCAACTGAAAGGGACAGTAGCTCATATAAAAGTTATAATATAAGTTTAATATAACGGTATGTAATATAATATAATGCACATAATAGCTCACAAAAGAGTGCGCCCCACGCTTGTTTGCGAACTCTTGCCCTGCCTCCAGAGCTTAGGAGGAGGGGGTGAATAAACATGGGTAATGGTAGTGTTCACTTGCATCACTTGCTCGCCTCACACTACATCCAGCTCACACCTTTCTCACGCTGTCTGGCTGTCGACAAGAGCGTCAGCAGACACAGGCTGCAGGACTAGAACCTGCGGTGATATCCGTCTGGTCGGCCCTGAAGCCTACCCACCCTGACCTTGAGCACGTCTCGCGATGTGTGGACAACTACTGTCGGGTCTGTGTTTACACACGAAATAATCTGTGTGTGGTTGGGTGTGCCAGCTGATTGCAGGCACAATAAAGATCATGCCAGTGACCTCCGCTTAGTGTCCCTGGCCGCCATTTTCTTCGGCCACAGTTCCCACCCTCAGGTCTTGGTGTTTGAGGTTTTGTGTAAATATGTTTCCTCTCTGACAGTGGAGCCGCGAAACAACTGCAGACGAAACTTCTGGTACTCTAGGCTTTACTAAATGATGCGTAAGTGACACAAACAGTTTCTTGATACACGCACAGGCTATAAGAGCTTAGTGGAACGAAAGTCACTTCAGAAAGTACGCGAAAACAACAAATATAATCACATAAATGGACTGTGGTATCATTGCGATGAAAACCTTTGCTGGTATCATTTGGTGTAAAAGGAAAGCAGTCACGTAATGCCCGGGGCACCGTAGCGACATCATTTAAACGAATGAGTACATGACTACATGGCTACGCGCGTGCAAAGGGATCTACTCAGATCATCTCCGTCATGTCGCCTTATTACGGGTTTCAGAGGAGATCAAAGACTATTTAAACACATTTGAATTTTTTAAAACTGATGCTCATAGCATCATTGCATCTATTGATTTCAATGAATTCGTGGTAGAGGCAGCTGTATGTTTCCTTCCGTCTACGTGACTAATTAAAGTAGCTCCGTGAGGTGCTTATATGTGCCTACATCACTACCCTCATTCTCGGTCAGCATGATAAAGCAGAAAAACGCTCAGAATAAGAAAATATACTTGCGCCTTCCGGGATCCGTTTAGGAATCCGACAAAACAATAAAGTTGGTAAACTGAGAGGGTGCATGAGTATGCAGAACGCGTGGGGCTCAATTGGGAAAACTGATGTTTGGGGTACGTACACGGACATCCTTTTTCGTTTTTGAATTCCTTTCCTATAAACACCGGAGTACAGCGACTAGTTATAAGCAATGTGGATCTGTCACAGTTCCTTTTTCTCTGAATACTGTACCCTGTGCCTTCTGAAATTTATTGCAGGCAAATATTTGTGCCTGTATTCTTGTTCCAGAAGTAGTTTCAACGTTTCAGCTGTGTTTGTATTTGTTCACAAACATAAATACACCGAGTCATTATTTCTGTAACGTAAGTTGACCGCCTCGTTGGTCTAGCGGTTAAGCCGACCGCTTCGGAGGCGCCAGATCGGCGGTTCGGTTAGCTGCCCTGCCAGACCCTTGGCACTACAGGGAACAATACTAGGACACTACAGGGAACAGAACTAGGACACTACAGGGAACAGTACTAGGACACTACAGGGAATAGTACTATCACACTACAGGGAACAATACTAGGACACTACAGGGAACAGAACTAGGACACTACAGGGAATAGTACTTGGACACTACAGGGAACAGAACTAGGACACTACAGGGAATAGTACTATCACACTACAGGGAATAGTACTTGGACACTACAGGGAACAGAACTAGGACATTACAGGGAATAGTACTATCACACTACAGGGAACAATACTAGGACACTACAGGGAACAGAACTAGGACACTACAGGGAACAGTACTAGGACACTACAGGGAACAGTACTAGGACACTACAGGGAATAGTACTATCACACTACAGGGAACAATACTAGGACACTACAGGGAACAGA
>SMGT01005409.1:19624-33380 GCA_004794575.1 Lanistes nyassanus
GAACTGTACAGGGACGATACGTCCTCTAGGACATCTTGCCTAAACTGAGAACTGTACAGGGATGATAGGTCCTCTAAGACATCTTGCCTAAACTGAGAACTGTATACTGGACGATACTTCCTCTAAGACATCTTGCCTAAACTGAGAACTGTACAGGGATGATATGTCTTCTAAGACATGTTGCCTAAACTGAGAACTGTACAGGGACGATACCTCCTCTAAGACATCTTGCCTAAACTGAGAACTGTACAGGGATGATATGTCTTCTAAGACATGTTGCCTAAACTGAGAACTGTACACTGGATGATATGTCCTCTATGGAAGGCATACATGGATAAAACTAATCAAAAGTGCCTATAAGTCATACACTTACACAAAGCAATTAAACATTATCTTACATATAACACAATGTGGTTTTTGTCATCTGACCACTGGCTATACACTGTAAGTCATATACTTACACAAAGCAATCAACCGTTTTCATACAGGATAAAAAAAACATGTCTTCTATCATCTGAAGACAGCCAACAGAGGACAACTCAAACATTTCATGTAGGGAAGACATCAGCAAGCCTGCAAGCCCTTGAGAAATCTATGGTAAGTACCCCTCACCTGTCTCCCACAGAAACACGAAAGGAGCGAGGCTGGGAGGAAAAGAGTTCCAGGCTGGCCAGTTCCACAGCTTTTGCAACGACTGGTTCACATAACTCCACAACAAACCTGCACACACAATGTACAGTTCCTTCTACAGCTCTACCAAAGATTGGATTTTTAGGTTTAACACTGTGCTATCAGCTCAGGTTGTGTCACAGTATGTGGGAGATTGACTGCCATTATTCAACCATGCACTAAAACATTCACCAAACTCATAGCTGCAATAGGATGGTCAGTGCAAAGGCAGTTTAATGGATGGCTGAATGGAGTCTGTGCAAGGTTTGAACACCAGGATAAAGACTTTGGCCAGTGCTAGACAAACAAGTCCAATACTCTACCACTGAGCTATCCAGATCCATTCGGCTCTACCACAGACCTGCATCCGAGCATTCATCAGGTTCACCCATTCTAACCCGAACCTATGACCATAAAAGTAAAACTTCTGGCTTTAGAGTTCACAAATGGTTTCATTAGTTCATTTCTTTAAAACAATTTCCTGTTATTTTACCTTTCGTGTGTTTTTTAATTATCCAATGTAAAATTATCAGATCTGGTGGCACACGCCTCCCCACCCCCCTGCACACACACACACACACAGAGTGCTCCTCTATCTGCTCACACCTGAAAATATCTGACAAATTCACTGCTGATAACAATGCTTGAAGTGAACAAGTCTTTATAAACCGGAGAAACCTAGTCAAGCAGAAAGTAATCACAAAGAACAAATTCAAGACAGCCTGAAACAGGAAAATTCTGTTCTGACAATCATAGCTTGACACCCCCACCCCCATTCCATGCTCAAACATATCAAAATAAAAGCACCCGAAGCACACTGAAACGATGGCTACAGCAGCCTGCTTCAATCTTCCACTTTTGCATCAATGTGTGCTTCAAATTCATTGGTCAGTTATGTAATTTGAATGATAATTTGTAGTATTTCTCAGTTCCCCCATCATTTATAATTATGATAACATACTTTGTTAAACAGTTCTTCCACCAAATTAACTTGGACAAAATATTTTGCCTTCCTTTGCACCACTTTATATATATTTTGATCCTAAACTCAGCTTTACAAAATTCTCTGGAGGGTGCTTTTTCCACCTTTGATGTGCTAGAAAAATGCTTTATGAAGTATCTCTGGAGCCAGAAACCACAGGGTTCTTTTTTTTAAGCTTTCACAATTCCAGATTCTAGGACAGACAGAACTTTTCATCCCTGTAATAAAGTCAAATACAGTAAAACCTGTGAAAAGTGACCACCTTTGGGGAAGCATAAAAGTGATCTCCCTTGCAGGTGGTCTCTCCTCCCAGGCAGAGGTCACACCAAACATAAATGCTTTCTCTTTCTCTCCAAACGAAAGATAAAACATATTTCTCATACAATTGCAACAAATTTGATGTTTATTTTTTAAACAAAATCCAGTACGTTGTATTTACATGCACTGTGCCAACAGTGCAACATTATCATTAGGAACAATATCAACTATTAAAACCTCTCTTTCACCCCCGTGTGATCACATACTCCACACCAATCTACATAAGTACAAAAAACAATATCAACTATCAAAACCTTTCTTTCGCCCCCATGCATGCACACACACTTCACACACATTTCACACACTCCACACTAATCTACATAAGTACAAGGAACAATATCAAGTACCAAAACCTTTCTTTCACCCCCGTGCACACAGGCTCCACACCACCCACACCAATCTACATAAAGACACTTGATCGCCTCAAATAACGTTACATTTTCTTAAAAGAAAACATTACACGTGCTGAGGAAAACAGAAATCTTTGTCTGGGTTGCTTCTCCTGTCCATTTCATGCTGATGTCCTCCAAAAGGAAGAACATTAGCTGTGAAATCATCGAACCCATGTTCAGTTGATCTCATCACAGCCTTCTCCAGCAACAGACAAGTACAAAACTCAGCCTGTGCATGGCTGCGGACTGAGGACAAGTGTTTTTATTCCCACACAACTTTTGTCATCTTCACAAGAGTCCCAATGATGCACTCTGGATGCATACAAGTGACGCACAAGTTAAAAGGCTTTTGGTGGTTTTGGGGGGGGGGGGTTTCAGCAGGAAAGAGTAGCTTTCCTTTGTCATATTACTGAAACAACACCTGTCAATGATTTCTGGCTGCATTGCCAGATAGATCTTTTGGATAACTGCACCCATGGTAGAGCCATATTCATATTTCACATGGTGTAGAAAAATGTCTTTATAACTGAAGCAAAGAGATAAACAAGTGACTGCTCCTTGGAGTAAATAAAGTAACAACAAAGAGAACTTAGCCAAGCAAGACTTACAAAAGACGTCAATGTTTCGGACATACCTGCTTCTTCACAACAACACTAACAGATAACAACAGATAAACAAAATGGGTCATAACTGAAAAAGACGCTGGTCCACCATGGTCACTGGACCGGAAAACAGCATGGGGAAATGGGACAGTGCATAGGAAGTAGAGCATGGTAAACCACCAATCAGTGGTGAGGAGACCTACAGCCAATAGAATGGAATGTCCCATAGGGGCTGGTGAAAGGGAGGAAGTGTAAAGGAAAAGAGGTGGGGGGGTATTACAAAGAAAAACAAGAGATGGGGAAGGGGAGTGCGGAAGTGGGTGGAGGAAAGGTTAGTGCTTAACTTGTCCCGTAGGGGACATGGTGCCAAAATGGGAAATGAAATGAGACTCCATGTTCTTGCAGTCTATGACATCTCCACTCATTTGCCAAAAAGAACAGACTCTTGTGTTGTCCAGAGTATGCAGGGGAATACTGAAATGTCTTGCAAATGGGGAGTTTCTTGTATGTTTCGTGCCACCAAGGTGTTCCTTCAAGCAGTCGTCAAGTGTACGTTCAGTCTCACCGATGAGAGCAGAGTGGGGCAGATGGTGCATGAGATGGCATAAGTGATATTTTCGTTGGTGCAGGAGAAGTGACAAATCTTGAAGGTGGTTTTAGGTGTGTGGAGCTGTGTGGCAGTGCTGAGGTATGGGCCTGTGTGGCAGTGGGGAACACTGCATGGGGTGGTGCCAGGAGGTAGAGAGGAGGGGTGCATGTATTGAGTTTGGAATAACCAGATCACATAGGAGTCTCGTAGGAACAAGAAACTCAGCCATGGGAAATAGCTAAATAATAATAATTTTAAAAAATGGAATGTCAGTACTTTACTTCAAGGTGACACCTGACCAGTAGAAGTAAAGAACAGACTGCGAAGACTATCAATGGTGGTCCCTGTGCATATGGCAAGACTGGCGAGCACCGCCTTGTACATACTAGCGAGCATTCAGCACAAATAGAGGTATGAGGCCCAGCTGCTTGCCAGCCAAAGAATATCTGGTTTAAATATAGGTATC
The DNA here is from genome assembly GCA_004794575.1 of Lanistes nyassanus. NCBI lineage: Eukaryota > Metazoa > Mollusca > Gastropoda > Architaenioglossa > Ampullariidae > Lanistes > Lanistes nyassanus. The sequence continues at coordinate 23,643 of SMGT01005409.1, forward strand.
ATTTATAACTACAAGTACTTTGAGCCTTTTCCTCAGGAACAGATTGAATTGGTATAAAACGGACAGGAAATTACTAATTTAGTGTTGAGATAATGAGTCTATTTACATAACTATTATGATTATTAATTTAATTAGCACCTTATTTTAGCTATTCTGTTGCAATGCCAAGTGCACCTGAGACAGCAGGTACCAGTGAGTTTTATATGACCATCACAACATCAAACCGTCCTTTCTGATCGATATTTTTTATGTATTTTTGGCACGCTGTCACAGCACTATAAAACAGCCCATTAAAACTCAACTTTCTCATCACCTGATATATGAAATTTATGATGTTCTTGGTGCTCAGAGTTTATAGTGTGCGGGACTGAAATGCGATAATGCAAATAATTGCAAGGACATGAAAAGAACATTTAGTGACTGGGCTTTGTAGAGGCAGTGATGGCAATAAACAGCATGCCAAATGCACTCAGAACATCTAACTGGTCTATGAACACAATCGCGTACAGCCAATCATCCACCTCACACTTTTAAACAAATGCAAGCTTCTTTATGCTTTTTGAATATTAGTCAGTCAAAAGTGCCTCACTGCAGTTCTGTGACAAGGTTGCCTCCCTTGGACCATTTTGCTGCTGCCGGACATCTGCAAAGCTTAGTGTCTGTAACTGCTAAGACTCATTACATCATAGCACATAGAGACACTAAGACTTACAAGAGCTGTTTTAACTCCTCGCTTTCTGACAGTATGTAACTGTTACTCATAGACTCATGACATCACAGCTTATATAGAGATTAAGACTGTACAGAAGCTGAGTTCTAACTCCTGCCTTTCTGACAGTATATAACTGCCAATAACAGACTCATTATATCATAGCACATTTAGACACTAAAACTGTATGGGGACCAAGTTTTAACTTCCTGACAGAGTATCATATAACATTAAGAGTCTTACACATACAGTTGAGTCCGGTTAATGGGACCACCGGATAATCGGACCAGCCGCTTATTCGGACGGAATCTTAAAGAACCGAAACAAATCCTATGTACATAAGCCTAATATTATTCGCTTATTTGGACCAAAATTCCGCTTAACTCAATGGTAACGCAGTAAAAGACAGACTGCACTGCCATTGGGAGGCATTGGAAACCGCAGTATACGCACACCTGCACTGTGAATTATGATTTTTCAAAACATATCCGCTAATCCTTTAAGGGAAAGAACTCTTGCAATCGAAAGCTGAATCATTTCTTCACGAGTTGCTTCCCTTTTCTGTGTTTAAAACTGACAAAGAGACCGTTTAAGACCATAATTCCTAGCTGTAAAAAATGGCTGAAAGACGAGGAGTCACACGAGCTTTGTCGGTCGCTGAAACGCTCGATCTTCTGTTCGCCGCGAACAGCGACGACGAAAATTGTGTTGTAGGCAACATTTTGGAATCGAGGATTGAGGAGGAGAGTGAAATTTGTCAAGAAAACCAAGAAGATTTATATTCTGACGAGGAAAATGAGGTTGCACGTGGTGCAAACAGCACCCCACCATGTGCTCCTGGTGATAACCTGGAAAATTTTCCTGATCAAGAAGACGAAATTGTTCCCATGGATGTTGATATTCAACACGAAGAAGCAGCAGCAGCAGTTGAAGATTTACCTTCTGATCATTCTGGGGACTACATAAACGAATGGTGTCGGAATTTAGAAGGTTTTCCACGTGCTTTGCATTTCCATGCCACACCGGGATTACAGGGCCCTCTCAAACTGCCACCTTGGGAGGAGTGCACGCCTGTTGACTTTTTCAGACTTTTTATCGATGAGTCAATCTTAACACTAATGAAGACTGAAACTAACAGGTATGCACGCCAAAACATCGATGCAAGAAAGCGCTCTGGAGTGAGATTTGGCCGACGTTCTTTGTTCGGCAGTTGGAAACCGGTCACCTTACGGGAGATACAGTACTTTCTCTCCATACTGATGCACATGGGTATTGTGAAAAAGCCAAAGATTCATGACTACTGGTCGAAACGCCCAATACTTCATAACCAGTATCCCTCCAAACTGATGACAAGAGAGAGATTTAAATCAATCCTTGCCTTTTTTCATCTGAATGACAACACCACCTGTGCAGCAAAAGATCAACCAGGCTATGATCCACTGCACAAGATCAGACCTCTGCTGGATCACCTCAATGAGGTAACAGTTTTATTTCATCTTTTCATTTATGTGCAATTTATGTCTGATTTGATTTTCATACAGTAGTGACATTTAATAACTACTGATAAACTCAATTCTCCATAGTTCACCATGTTCCATATAAATGCTTGCACAACCACACCACAACCACACCACAACCACAGCAGAGCCACACCCACTTCTGTGCAGGTACATTCATCTAATGTCTGCACTAAACCATCCAAAGGAAATTGTCAATGAACATTCTAAACTGCTTTTGCACATTGTTGTGGTCCAGAATATGTCAGCTTTCCTTATTCAATAATAGAAATTTACCTATAACAGTCATGAAACATTAGCATCAGCAATACAATGTAACTCACCAAAGTGCCACACCCCTTTTGAATTGCCATTTTTTTTACTTCATAAATTCTCAGCAAATGACCTCCCCACCAAAACTAAACTACAGCATTACTGTCATTGTATTTCACAGTGAAAGTTGAAAATTTCAAGTAAAACAGTGTAAATTATAGCAAAAGGTTTTGTCTTTTACAGCTTTTCAAGACTGTGTACATCCCACAGCAACAGATCTGTATTGATGAGGCCCTGTGTCCCTGGAGAGGAAGAGTTTCTTTCCGGGTATACATGAAAGACAAGCCTGTGAAATGGGGGATGAAACTGTACGAGCTCTGTGAAAGCCAGTCTGGGTATGTCTTCAACCTGGAGGTGATGTGTAACCACCCTGGGATAAGTAACAAGCCCTACGATGTTGTGCAGCGTTTACTGCAGCCTCTCAAGTCGCTTGGCTACTGCCTGTATGTGGACAACTATTACTGTTGTCCAGCACTGGCCCAGAACCTGGCTTCAAATAACACTGGGCTGGTTGGCACAGTGAGGACAAACAGAGTTGGCCTGCCCAAGGAGTTCATGAAGAAAGCCATTCAGAAGGGGGGAGCTGACTTCATGCGTCACCAGGATGTGGTGGTGATGAAGTGGAAAGACAAGAGGGAGGTGTCTGTGCTGACCACAATTCACAATCCCCAGATGGTGGATGTGCAGACAAGGGTGGAGCAGAAGAAAAAGCCTACAGCAGTTGTTGACTACAACAAGTTCATGTCTGGGGTCGACAAAAGCGACCAAATGAATTCCTACATGCCTCTTCATAGGAAAACTGTGAAGTGGTGGAAGAAACTTGCCTTCCACCTTCTTACCCTCACCCTGACCCAGTCCCACTGCTTATATCTAAAAGTCAGAAAGCAGATTGGCAAACCAGGCATGGGCTTGCAAGATTTCATTATATCTGTGGCACAGGATCTTGCATCTTTCTATGTAAAGGATGATGAAGATTTGACAGCAGCTGCAGCAGTGAGCAGTGACATGTTGCGTTTAGAATGCAAGCAGCAACATTTCATGGAGCGTTGCCCATCAAGAATATGTGTAGTTTGCTACGCCAAAGAGAGAGCAAAAGGTTATAGTGCAAAGGAATTGTCCAAAATGTCAAGGAAAACCAGCTCTTACCGGTGCAAGCAGTGCCAGAAGACCCTGTGTGTTGTGCCATGCATGGAGATCTACCACACCAAGAAAGACTATGGCAAGGAATAAAATGTAAGCAATAAAAGAAAGACTGAATCACTTGAACCATATCACTTGCAGCACATCATACATGTGAGACATTTGTTTGTTGTATAGCACTTGAAGGACATCACATGTTATGTGGTGCAGTGAGACATTTGCTTGTTTCATTATTTGTGAACATGACATCTTTCTGTCAGGAGCAGGAATGAACTGTGGTTATCATCAGTTTTGCTTCAATGGAGTGTATTTCAGGCAACTTCATTTTGGATGATCTTCAAAATTAGAGTTTAGTTTTATGTACTGAAAAGGATTTCTTGAGGGACCATGGTTTTTTAGGCAAAAAGTATTTTGTGTAAGTACATAGTGTTGTGAGCAGACTGTGTACACTTTCAAATCACCAGGAGGGAATTCAGCTGATGAGTGTTTCTTGAAGATGGGACACATTCCATGGATTATTTACTAGTTTTCATTATTTCCAGTAGTCTTCAGTCATTTCTGGACCATACTTGTGCATTCAAGTTGGATTCCTGCTTCACTGGCTTGTGTAAAGAGCATACATTTGTGGTGACCTAGCATAGAAAAAACTTTTTGTTTACATCAACTTCAGCTGTGTTGGTGTCAGAGGATTTATAAATTAAAGAAAAAAGTCCCAGCAATAAGGTAAGACATGAGTTTTCTTCATTTCTTGATCTTTCAAACACATTTTACAGCATGTTTCTAACCTTTTTAGTTATTTATTTATGAATTTTTGAAAAAGGGTAAAAAGTGTGCGGCCACAGGGGAGCCATGGGCTAGGAGGCTTGCGGAAGGATTGAGTTAAACGGACCAAAGAACGTGAGAGCGAATAAGAAAAAGAAGACGCAAGTCGCCTGCGTACAGCGGATGTAAAGCGTACAGCACGTGCCGTCTTAATTGTAACATAGGGCATGTTCGTGTAATCAGACCAGCCGGTTATTAGGACCAAAATCAGCGCGTCCCGATGTGGTCTGATTAACCGGATTCGACTGTATTTGGTAATTTCCCCAGTTTTTTCACACTCTCCATCCTACGACAGTTGCTGGTTATCGCCACATAATACCTTCCACCCCATACCCATCACTCCCTGGAAATCTGCCCACAAAGCCATCGGTCTTAGATGCCCACCAAAAACACGTACCACTTCCTGGCACTGCAGGGGTTCAGCATATATTCATCACGGTTGCCACTCAACATGTAGTTTGCATTTTCCATCTCAGGATTGGAAGCCACAACCTTTGCCCCACAGCTTTTTGCAGCAAAGTTGATGCGTAGCTTCTGGCTGGTGGACGGTGATGTTGTCATCAAGCTGTCTTCATCTGTTTGGCAATCATTACTGCTCAAATGTCACATAATCTTTAGCATTGGTTTAAATGGATAACACATCATGCTCCTCTCACTGCCTTTATGTTTCGTTCCACCAGCTTTATGGTTATAGCATATCCTAATCTTCTTGCTAAATTACGACAAATACTATAATGCCTAAGGAGTGTCCCTACTGACGTTCATACTATGTTCAAATATTGTCACAACGGTTTACACACCAAACATGCAACGCCCTCCTTACATCCTATTTCATCAGAAAGTACAAGCATTCACAAGTATAATGGTCAAATCTTTTTCTGCAGGCTCCAATCACCTGCAATTTAAGCGCTCTGTCCTCATTTGTTCTTTATTATATATTTAGGTTGTGAAACTGTGTACCATTTAGTGCCCATGATGTATGCAGGCTGCGACAGTGTGTAAAGCAGTTTTTCCCCTATGATGTATTCAGGTTATGATAGTGTGTAGCATTTTGTGTCCTGTGATGTATTTGGGTTGTGATAGTGTGTAGTGTTTTTAACCTATAATGTATTTGGGTTGCGATAGTGTGTAGTATTCTGTGCCCTGTGATGTATTCAGGTTGCAGTAGTGTGTAGTATTTTGTGCCCCACTCTGCATTCAGTTTGCAATAGTGTGTAGTATTTTGCACCCTATATATTCAGGTTGTGATAGTGTGTAGTATTTTGTGCCCTATGATGTATTCAGGTTGCAACAGAGCGTAGAATGTTGTGACCTATGATGTATTCAGGTTGCAACAGAGCGTAGAATGTTGTGACCTATGATGTATCCCGGTTGCAAAAGTGTGTAGTATTTTGCTCCCCTTTGATGTAGTGTTAGAATACCCTTGTGTGAGCCACTGAAAGGACTGTCTGCCATCATAGGATAGAACACAACTGTCAATGGTCGAAAGGAACATTTTGCTGCTGTGACATTGGAGCAGTAATAGCATTAGTGCTGTGTGAGCATTTACAAGTCCTCTCACTATTGTCAGTGGATATTTTGGCTTTGTACTCGAGGATTCAAGGATACACATTGTGGATTTTTGATTACAGATTCTTAACTGACACTTTCATGCAGAGATCTGGCTGGGAGGTGAAATGTAGCATGAGTGATATAAGTCGTAGCAGGCCAGGTCTGATCATATTGTGTCGCTGTAATGCTAAGCATAATGTATTGTGCTGCGGGGAAGTATGCCGGCAACGATGAACGTTGGTAATTTCATTCGCGAAAGAGTACCACAACATGGCGACATCCGTGTGCCATTATTTACTGAAATTAAAACGTGGATTGTATGGAAATAGTACCGATACAGCTTGAAATTTATTGTTGACAAGACTCACAATATCAATATCTATGAATTCATCTCAAGTTGCGTCTAGGGTTAAGCTTTCTTTAAGCCTGATAAAAAAAAAAATTTTTTAAACTGAAATGAACTTCCTCCAAACATTTTCTACTTTAGAAAAAAATTACAAATTCTGATATCTGGGAATTCTCAGCAAGTTCAATGACTTTTACAAAGTATGCATTTTTTTGGCATGCAGAATAAATAAACATAACCTAGCTGTGCACTAAGTTTCAGAAATGTGCTATGAGAGGTTATCAGTAACAGTTGAGTATACCTTCAGACATGTCTGTCGGAATTCCCCCCCGTTCCCCACAAAAAATGAGTAGGGGACAGGAGCCTAACAAATTAGGCAGCAGGCCAAAGGTCAAACGTCCTTTAACACTGATCCTTTTGAAAAAAAATCTTTCCCCAGAGTTGCTGGTGGTAGGGGAGGGCATCTAAGGGCATCATAACACCAAGTGGTACTCACCACTTGATGAGGTCTGTTCTTTCTCCTGTTGTGCAAGAACCTTCTTGCGCCACTCTTCAAAAGACAAAAAGTCCTCTTCAGCAGCCTGCCTGTGGCTGTCTGACTCTCCGTCGCCAAAAGACATGGTGGTTGCAGTGACTGAGCTGACCATGGTGTTCTCTCTGCTTGCAGCCTCTGTTGGAATAGTGTTCTTGTCCACTTGCGCCACATTCCCAGAACTGCCGACAGAGCTGGACATGGAGGTTTTCTCCCACTGTTCACCACCCTTGTCAAATGCTTCCGGAGATGCCACTGATTGTGCATTAGGTTGATGCTCAGTGTTCAGTACAGTCTCATCGCCACTGGAACTGAAAAATGACATGCCCCCAATAGCATAAAATAACTGAAAACACATATGTATCAAGCAGATGCTATTAACCACAAACCTGACCATCACACCATCAGTGCTGTTCCCAGGCCTCAGTCATAAAGCTATTGAAGCTGGAAATGACCTACAGCTTTCACCTACGTCAGGACAAAGAACCGTTTGAGCTTACACATTTGCAGTCCAGTGACCTATTGAGTTTTTTCATGGTGGTCAGACACAGCACAGTTTGATTAATTCTAACAACCCTCGTGGCAGTAGAGAGGATTAACATGATTTCACGAATGGATTTTACACAAAGTACACGTATAAATGGTCCTGAGTTGCAAAGTAGGAGCACCCCGATGAAGGGCCACCTGTCACGTAGGGACACTTTTCAGTGGAATCAAAATAGTCCTCATAAGACAGGTTTTACCATAGTTTGCTCATGTGTAGAAAAGTGTAACATTTCTCAATCTACTAGTTACATAGCATCAGTTCGATCTGTTCGACATGCACACAAGCACACAACGGGACTGAATTTTCCGACATAGGTCATCCAGGCCTATTCATTAAAGTCAGATCCAGAGGACCTATAGTCTTCCTGACCTAGGAACAGCACTGCACCATGACTCCTCCCTACCCTCCAACCTCCTTACCTGTAAAGTACAGCAGTCAGAGGGGCAGTGCTAAGAACATGCAGCCCTGACAAATCCCTTGAAGATCCATGGTGTTTCTCTTCCTGCCCAGTCCAGCCAGAATCTTCCGTATTAGATCTGTCATTATTCACAGACTTAGAAGTGTCTCCACCAATGTCCACAGAAAGACTTGCATCACCTGCTCCTTGAAACCCTGTTGCACTGACAGCAGATGACAGGGTTGGTAGAGCTTTCTCTGCTGCCTGGGGCACTGTACGTGAGATAGGTTCTTGACCACTGGACTCCTCTGGCTCAGTTCCAATGCTAACAAGAAAAACAGACCTCACATGAACATACACATACAAGCAAGTGAAAATGCTACCAGAAAAAACAGACACACTATACTAATATTCATCAGAGAAACAGTTGCAGATTCAAACACAAACATGTACATGCATCCACTTTAAAAATTGTGTCTGCTGTCTTCTGTTACCGCAAAAATTATACTGTACTGACACATGTAACATTTAACATACCCTACCTGGATATCAGTAAACCCCCATATTAATCAAATGGCACAACTTACATATGTTCAGTCTAAATGTAAGTCTGATCTCCTTTAAATGATCAACAAATAATGTATTTACATGTGTGCATACATGCACAATCCCCCCAAACACCATACATGTACCTATATGTACTAACGGCTCAGTGCTACTAGTCTCCCTTATAAGACCTGATTTTGGCTGTTTTTTCAAAGTCGTATATTGGAGGTTTTTACTGTACATACAACAGACAATGGAGAATCACATTCATGTGCTTATTCAGGTTCCACACATTATCTAAATGTACTCACCTTACTTATAAATGCAAAACTGATAAAAGTTACTAAAGATTTTGCACCAGGCTTCAGCATTCCTCTTACATTAATAATGGACATGCAAAACATTACCTAAGATTATTTATTTCAAAACAATGGACAGCTTACACAGAAAAAATAACATAACATCATCAGCCGAACATTTCCTTAGACTGTACATAAAACTTGGGCAGTACCTCTCAAGTTTCTCTGCCTCCCTTCTCTCCCCCCCAGCCATGTTAGACCCATGCAGTTTTTCCAAGTCTTCTAGCTTATCTCCACCAGTGTCGCTTTTCTGCACATAATTTATTCCAGTCAACACTTCAGATGCTCAGAAACAGAAACTAACAAGATTAGTAAGATGCAATCATTATTTCTTCAACTTAAGCAAAAGAGCTTTAAACCGTAAACTGTCTTTCAATACCAACTGGCATTTTAACTATAGTATGTATAGTATTTTACTACAGTATAGTATTTAACTATAGTATGTATAGTATTTAACTATAACATGTATAGTATTTAACTATAGTATGTATAGTATTTAAATATAGTATAGTATTTAACTATAGTATAGTATTTACCTATAGTATGTATAGTATTTAACTGTAGTCTAGTATTTAACTATAGTCTACATGTATTTCTAGAAATGTAGTAATCTTATACTATAAGCTCATTTTATTTGAAATACAGCCATAGAAAAATCAATAACAGACAGCAGACTAATTCCAACTCCTGTCATCTCAACTAGCTTTTTAAAAGAACTGATATGTTGTATGGTACCAGTTTGATACTGTTTCTTCAATTTATCAAATAATTCTGATCGATACCATAAATATTAATGACAGACAGGTAGTTCCACGTATGCTGTAAAGGAAAGGCACGGTTGAAATACAGGAGATTTGTTTAATACAGAGAGCGTCAGCAGATGTAAAAACTTCCGGCTGGACAGGCCAGGTTGTTCAGACTGTGGAGCCCACGTTGTTAACCTACATGTATGCGGTTACA
>SMGT01005410.1:5605-38533 GCA_004794575.1 Lanistes nyassanus
CAACATCAATACCGACGTCAACACCAACATCAACATCAACGCTGACTTCAACACCAACATCGACATCAACAATAACGCGGAGATCAACATCAACACCGACGTCAACACTTCTCTACGAACGCAATACGCACACGCGCGCCCGCATAACATATGAACAACATCGGAAACAGTCGCGATTTCAAGCCCTCAGTCCGCAGTCTGTACGGGCAAAGGTTTTCTGATAAACGAAGTTTTCTAGAATCCTCCGACCAATGTCACAGGACTGAGATGAGATAAAGGGCTTTGTAACTTACAAAATTAAAGAAGCATGCTTACTGCCCATATTTTATTTTCTTTGAGAAATAATTTAATAATAATAAACTGGTATTTATAAAGCGCCCATCCTTGATGCGCAGATAGACAAAGTACAACACAGACACAAGTACAACCGCACACAGAGACCCACATACATTATCCAAAATAAAGGGTAAAGAGATACGTTTTGAGTTTGGATTTGAAGGATGAAAAGGAAGGAGAGTGTCTGATGTGAGACGCCAGGGAGTTCCAAAGCTGAGGGCCGTAGACCGAGAAACAGCGGAGACCATGCGACTTGGGTTTGAAGCGTTTTGTTGGAAAAGACGTGAATCGGAAAAGAGCGAACTGGACGAGAGGGAGTGGATACAGAAATCAGATCAGACAAGTAGGCGGCTACCAGTTATTAGCGGGGCTAGACGAAGAACTAATGTCCAGTGAAGCGTCAGGCCGCCGTATCACCTCTCGGCTTGCCCCAGCGCGTGGCTGGTCCTGGAATAGTCAGCAGTGATTGTGCCTGTGCCTGTCTCTCGCCACATGAGGGTAGAAGTACTGGGTAAGTAGTAATATCGTTACAGGTGTCAAACACAGAAAGAATACCGGACGTGACAAAGGGCTTGGTGGCTTCACCGGAAAGAAGTTTTCTGATAGAACCAAACCTTAGTTCAAAATAACAAAATAGTTCAACATAACAAAATAGTTCAAAATAACAAAATAGTTCAAAATAACAAAATAGTTCAAAATAACAGATCCGGCAAACTTAAATAATATGCGGTTTCATCGAGAGAGCTGAGTCCTTGAAAAAGCCCATATTTCCTACAAAGTCCGAAAAAGAGATTGTGATAGACTGATAGACAACAGCATAGTAAGCTTTGGGGTAGATGGTCTAGAAAAAAGAAGTGCTTTAGTCTTGTCGTCACATGGAGCTCACTTTTTCCTCTAACGCGTCGTTCTTCTCATCGCTCCACACGACCCCAGTTAAGAGGACGACAATGCGTAGGTGGAAATGTTGTCGCTGTATTACTTACGGTTTTCGTACGACTATCTCACAGCACACCGCGGCCCGAAACCGCATCCACCTACAATCTCCCCACAAACAAAAGGAATAACAGACTCCGTAATACAGTGAAAGAAAAACAGATATTATTATTTACAGACAGCGAGTATTTACAGAATGAAGTAATAATCTATGCTCGTGATAGGAAATGGCTCCCGACTTTCTTTCTGGTCTGCAAACAACATACTGTTCCTGTCATCACCTGCTCTGCTAACATCCTGGCCAGAGCTGTGAACAGGGACACACGCGCTCAGTCGGCCTGACGATTACGTGAGAGGGCTAGATGGCGCTTAAACAAGGGGAAACTCCAAAAACAGACACAATGTAGAGAGGTGCGCAACGCTGCATGTCAGGACAAATGAACGCTAGTCAGTGTTTTATTTTACAGAGCGGGAGATTGTGGTGGAAGACATGTTTCAAATTATAAAATATAACAATACAAAAATGGAAGAGTGTAACTTCACATAATGTCAACAGCAAATGAGATATCTCCAAACAATTGTATTAAATGCATGTTTGGAACTAAATCTACTTTAACATACCCTCATTTGTGGTTGCGAAAAAAAGTAAAGGCACATGCATATAGTACTTTGCATATTATGGTAGAGAAGCATGACAAATAAAATTCGTATTTTAAAACTAGAAGATTTTTGTCGTATATAAATATATCTGCAGGTATTTCTGTGTTTGTGCACATAGTTTTTTGGTGTGTGTGTGTGTGTATGTGTGTGTGTGGTGTGTTAAGGAATGCGTGGTTGAGGGTGTGCCCAGATCTGCTAACTGAGACACTCTTACTTTCAAGTCGAAGGTTAAAATACGCCCAGACTGAACTTTGCTTCTGTCCCACTTCTCTTACATTGTTCGCAAAATTTCCACTTCTGCCCCGGCATAATGACGCATTGTGAAGGAATACTTTCAGGTCAAAGTTAAGACTTGCTGAAATGGGCAGCACGTAAGAATATGATGTCACACCAACCTGTTCGAACACGACTAGCCGGGGAGACAACCCATCACCAGACTATCTGATGATTGTGCGACGAAGACCGGAGGAGACAACACACTAAGATGCACGAAACGCACAGACACACACAGACACTCACACACACACACGCACACGCACACGCACACGGGCACACACACACACACACAAACACTTAAGGTATCGAAACTTCTCATAAAATGATGAAATAGAAAATTTACATCATGTTTTTTGTAATCAAGTACAGTAAAAGATGTAAAGCACATGCCCTTATGCATGCACGCAGGAAAACGCCCCCACCCATATATACACAGAAGCATATGTATGTATAAAATTATTTATTTATATACACACGAATGCCTTTGCACATGCACCGACTCGCGCGTATATGTAGGTTATAAACATTGTTTTACGGAGACAATCTATAACCTTAAGTTATCCGCAGAATAGACTACGGGGGTTGCAGAGTTCCACCCTTATTATGCGCCGCCGGGTATAACAGGAAGTATTTAAAGGGAGTCTAACCAGTGCTAAACCAATACCAAATGCGGCGTTAGTACGCATCGTTTTCCACCAGCAGAAAGTCATTACCGAAGACTTTGGTTAAATTTGTACAAGACTTTGAACAATCCACGAAGTACCAAGGTGTCTGTGGCCTTCACTTACCGAAGACTCATTCGAAGATCAATATACCCGGAGGCTGAAGCTATAGGCATTGGAACACAGTAGTCACATGCACACCTACGTACAGCATTTAAAAAAGCTTTAAAATCCAGCTCTTAAAGACTATATTACTTTCCACAGTGTGTTGCTGTGAGCATTTACTTTATGAGGTGGAATCTATCCAGAACATCTGGCCAACATTTCCTATATCAGACACATTATTACTACAATATTATATTACTGGGTTATGCATATATCTGGTCCGTGACTCGATGATGAAACCAAACCAAAAAAATACAGGAGGTACTAATGACGGATGCATTACAATAACAATGTAACGAATGTAGTTTTGTCGTAGTAATGCGGGGTCATGTGTTCGGTGAAAACAGGTTGAAAACATAAGCTTAAATAGTAACTGAAACATGAAAGTCCGTTGTTATCAAACTGGTTTTTTTATCCAACCCTTCTTGAAGATTCTCGAAAGTGAAGTCGATGCAGACAGAGTAAGACTTACAGTCTGTATTGTTCAACCGATCAGCCACACTGTCAGGTGATTCTGCAGCCGAGGCCGATTGCAAATTTGACAGGGGAACAAATTGGTGGTGGTGGTGGTGGTGGTGGTGGTGGTGGTGGTGGTGGTGGTGGTGGTGGTGGTGGCGCTTATTTAGAGGGACAGTGCTTCCACCTCGCGGTGATTTCGCGCTATGGGGGATGAGGTCCTATTACTAAACTATGCACTGAAAGAACTACCAGACTGATGGCTGCAGTAAGATGGTCAGTGCGGCAAGAGTCTAATGTGCGGGGAAATGACCGAATGGAGTTTGCACAATGTTTAACTCCAGGAAATAATCCTTGGCCGAACCAGGATTCGAACCAGCAAATCTCCATTTGCTAGTCCGCAGCTCTACCAACTGGGCCACCAGGCCGCCTAATTGGTAAACGGCATTTCGATGTGCCTAAATACTATTTTATTTTCGATTTCTTCATCGCTGGAACTGCCAGAATCATAGGGCGTATTCCTTCCCGCCTCCGTTCTTTTTATTGGTATTAAACAGTCACTTCCGGATTCCCTCGAGCTCGTGTTATTCCGTCGCGTCGCTCGGTAATCATCGGAAAAGAGCGTCTAAAGTATCCTTGACATGGATTTGTAGTAGCGAGACGGCCGCTTTGGCTGGAGCCATACATTTTAACGAAGTATAGACAGCTCGCTATCGAATAGCAAAACTTTGTACCTAGGTGGTTAGACTGCCTTTAATGGGGAGGGAAAAGGAGAGGCTTATAGTTCAATTCCTGAGAAACTCTTGCTTGCACTTCCTCTTTCATTCTCTCTCTCTCTCTTTCTCCTCCTCGCTTCCTCTGCAAATGCGTCTCACTCATTGCCTGACTTTCGGATCTGCATGTCCGCCTCCTTTCCTGTCTGTCTGACAGGGGCAATTGAAAGGAGGTCATTAACAGTCACATGACCAGAAGAACTCAGATCGAGGCGTCACTGTAAGCAAAGGGTAGAAATTTTACTGGCTGTCACATCGACCCTGCGTCCAGTCTGAGATCACCACGGGGAGAGAGAAGCAGCCATGGATACGTGGGGTAGATGGATGTCACTAGTCTTCGTCCTCGGGTTGGCAGGCATGTGAATATTCTTGATTTTAGTGTCTGACATAAGTCTGTGCACACATACGCGCACACATACGTGCGTGTTTCCACCCGGTACGCATGCACTGAATAGGCGATAACGCGTTCGATTCGGCCGGCTCAGTAGGGGATAGGGCCTGCGGCCGTGCGGGCTGCTGGCTGTATCACTTACTGAATAGCAGGAAGGCAGGCAAAAAAGAAAAATTGAACGGAAGAGATGAAAATCGAACACTGTTTTTTCAGCTAATGCCCTATTGCTTTATCGCCTATTCAGTGGATGCGAACCGGGTGCACCGCCTTCCTGCCTGCCTGTCTGTCTGCTTGCCTGTCTTTTTTCTAGGTTTCTTAAGGTTTTCTAGGTTATTTTTCTTAATTTCTTTTGTTTTCGTTCCTTGTGATCACTCCCTCTATCTTTCTTTCCCACATGTTTGTACAGTAAGAAAGACGAAAATTCACGTGTTGTGAAAAATATCAACGTTTACTGCACGAGATCTTGAAGTAAGCTGTTGATGACGTTTTAATATGTAACTTAATCTGATTAAAATCTGTGTCCACATTTTTAAAATCCAGTTTAAGCTACAAAAATGTGTCTGTTACACATCCCCTCCCCTTTTTTGATATTTTCAGTTGTGGGGACACAAGCACAATGTGCACCTCAAGAATTGAATTTGTTGTTTGAGTGCATCGTACCTTACAATGACAAGTTTATTCAAGCGATTGGGAGGGGATCTTCTTGCGACAGAAGCCGTATCTCGAATGCCATTTGCACGTGAGTTGATAAATTATTACAATTTACTTAACGTGTTTAATTGCAGCTTCTCCTCCACCTTCTAACGACCACCATCAAACTCAACTCTTTTACTTAGGACAAAGTAAAAGTGAAAAACAGTAACAGTTGTGTTTATTCTTTGGAACTCGAAAAATAGTTTTCCCTGCACCGTTCATTACCCGGCAGATCAGTAAATAACTTATTTTCAAGGCAGTAAGAAGGGGTGGGATTTAACAAATTTTATATAAAAACCACCCTTATTTACAGACCCCGACCTGTCTGAATGTTTCCTGACTTTGCTGATTAGCTAGGGTTAGACACAAACAAACTGTTTAACTGCTGCACATGCCCTCCCTTTCCCTTTCGTCCTTTGTACGAGTGTGGCATTATAAAAACTTGAGGAAAATGTTAAATAAGCAAAACCATTCTTCTCCTACATTCCACAAACTTCAGATTTTGTGGTGTGACCATTCCAAATCAGAACTTTAAGTAGACGGCTAGGAAGTGACTCGAACAGGATGTTACGCATCAAGTACGATGATAAGAGGGTGAAGTACCCACAGGGCAGTGAACGGGCCAGTCGGAAAGAAGACGAATTGAATTGTAATCGCCTGCCACGAAATGAGTAAAGTTAGTCGACTGAAAGTTTTGAGAGCGAATGGACGACCGAGACACAAGGCGGGCCGGAAGCACGTTTATGCTAGAATGAAAACTCGGTGTTCGGGGCTAGCAGATACTCGGCCGCCTGAATAGGGTCAAGGGTATTGTTCAAATGCGTGAAAAAGGGGGAGGTGGGGTATAGATGGGAATGAAAGTCCGGATGAGACTGTAAGTACGAACCCCCTTCAGCATGATCATTCGCACCCTAGTTCTCTTCTGATGCAAACTATTGTGCTCTGCTATCGATTGTGTTTTAGATAACCTCTCTCTATTATAAGTGAGCTGGTGTTTCTTTTACTTACGTTATGTCGTTGTTCATCCGCAAAATATGATTGATACTGTAGCTATATAAAGATTGTGAGTTTCGACAGTCAGATAGAGTGGGGATCTCTGTGTGATCGTGTATGACATGTTGCTGGGTGCGGGGAGGTATAGAGCTGGAAGTCAAGCAGAGCATGGGTGTGGGTGAAGGAGTCTACTTTCAATCTTCGGCTGTTTGCCGGCGAGAATAGTCATCAAACCACACTTCGGAGCTGAACATGCCACCATAACACAGGCGCCTGGTAAAAAAAAATGGAACAGGTTCCAAGGCGCTCAAAAATTCTCTGTTCAGGTCGTCTACCGTGATATGACTCTTCTTTTTAACTTGTCTTTTCAGCACATGCCAAATGTTTTCGATGGAGTAAACATCGGGAGACTGTGCAAGTCAGTTAAAGACGGGAACAATTTTCTGTGCTGTCAAGCGTGACTTTGGTTCTTCTTGCAGCATCCATCAAATCGCAACAAAAAAAGTTTGCATACAGTTGGCCAAAGATGTCTGTCAAGAACTTAGTTGTGCTTATCAGAGTCCATAACATCTACTAGCGCTAAAGAGCCCTTCCGACTTTTGAGATGGCGCCTCATACCATAAGCTTGATGGTTTGTGTTGGCACTTTTATAGGTCGCCAACTATCGCCAACATCTCTCCACACTTCTACATGTCCGTCGTCCCTTCGTAGAATAACCATCATCTTGTCAGGAAAAAAAGTCCTTCCAGTTGTTTACCGTCCAATGGAGTTTTAGACCCGCACCAATGCATTTTGCATCTGCTGTTGATCTCAAAAATAAAAATCCTGTTACGATGCCCCAGGTGTGCAAAGTTCTACAAATCGTTCCATTGAACACACCTTGGATGCCTCGTTTTCGTAGTTAAAGGTCGCTGTGATGTCGCCTAAAGTCTGCCGTCTGTCACTCATCACAATATTCTACAGTCTTCTTTCATCACGAGCATTCGCCTTATCAGGTCGCCGAGCTCTTTCACGACTTTCCTCGCATCCCGTTTCATTAATTCGTTTCTTCAGAATGGAAATACTTTCTTGGCTTCTCCCAGATATTGCTGCAGTTTTTCGAGTAATGTGGCCCTGTTTGTATAAAGAAATAATAGCATTTTACTCTTTTTTGGTCAGATTTCACTTCGCACACCCATCTTTGCTAAACATCAGTTACTTGTCGATTTGAAACGATATATTTGCCGATATAATGACCATAAAATAAATAAGAGTTATTTCCCTTAGAACACTCAGCCATGGCAAAAGTAGGGCTACGTGCATTTTTTTTTTTTTTAGTTCTAAAAGGCGATGCAAGTCAGGTTCTACTGCCGGAAATGAAGTGGCGCGTTTAGTTTGGATAGTCGCTGTATTAAATGCACGTGTTTTATCTAAAAGAACATGTGAGAATAACATGGTTTCTGACCATAATATCACCAGTATTCCATTTCAATTGCAGAGATTTTGCAGCTATTGTGACCTGTGTCAACAATAAACCAGTGTCCAGAACCACTTGTCGACCATTTGCTGTCGGACAGATCAACTCACATTTAGGTGAGTATTGTACTTCTGAAAGTGTGTTACTGTCTTTGGATTTGTTTTCATATAATTATAAAAATAATAGATAGCATTGTAATCTCATTTTCATACTTTCCTCAATGAAATTGGCTTATATCACATTTGGTCCAAAGGTTTTAGATAAGTCAAGAAATCTTTTTGTAAACTATTAATATGTGACGTCAGAATCACAAAAATGTATGCCCACCCACAAAAGTACAAGCACAACCACACATTACGCACAAACACGTACTCATTCACGTGCATGCGCGTCACACACACACATTTTTGCAATCGCTATTTCTATCATATGCGCACACCTGCACACTCATGTTAACCCCTGTAAGCATTCATGTTTGCTCTCTACCTCCTTGTTCATTTTTCTCTCTGAACAAATTTTTCCGTAAGGAAGTTTCTAATGGGGCGATCATTACTATCGTGCGAAGATCGCCAAACTTCTGAGTCCAGAAATAAATGGGCAGCTAGTTCCCAGTACCGACACAGAATTGAAAGAATTACTTTAGATGCAAAGATTTCTTGCAGAGATACTACATCGTTCAGACTTTAATAAATATAGACAACTGTTGAATAGTTTTGTTGTTAAAGAAACATTGTGGCATAAAGAGCAACTGCAGATAAACGAGGGATATTTTCGCTTCATAGAACGACGACAGCGATATCTTGTGAAATCGAGGAATTTGTAAACTTTCTGTGACAGAGATACCTTGTGAAATCCGAGACTTCGAGGATGTCTGCAAGAACGCTCCGGCAATCGACAAAGCTACGGATGGTATTTATGAGCGAACTGCTTTGATAGACCTGGGTGGGACTGAAGCCTGTGTTGGGAAACCAGTCCCGGTGTGGCATCACGTTAACTTGTCTCAAGCAGCACTGTCCTGATACGGACCTAGCTTCCGGTGGGACGCAACAAAAACTATCCAACCAACCACTTAACTCTACTGTTTCTCGTTTCCTTCATGTTCATCCTGAAAACAGAATCACATCCACACCAACATACGCACACACGCACACACACACGCACGCACTTACGCACGCACGCAGCCACTTGTATAAGACCAAAACACACACTCACTAGCACACCTTTTCTGATAAGGTTATTTGCTTGTATTTTCTGTAGTTTCCGGTCATACCATTTTCCACCGTGAATGTGGACAACAATGGGCATGTCATTGCCAATACAGTTCTTGACTCTGGGGAAAAATAACAAGTAACTGAACACATAAACCTGCACTACATTTTTTTGTTGTTTTCCTTTCTCACATCCTTTCAAATCTAGTCTATGTTGATTACGTGTTCTTATCTTTTTCACCTAAAACTAGTATTAGTAATACTATTAGTCATGCCCGATGACAAACAATATGCATCGTAGTTTTAAAATAGTATAATACTAAATTTAATTACTTCAACATTTGTGTACACTCAGCACTCAGCACAAGAAGGGAAGAACTGAAAAACAAAAAAAGGACTCACCTTTCCTCCAGATCAGATTTTCTTCCTGTCGCAGACAAGCCTCTCGTGTGAAGCCATCGCTTTCGCGCAGTTACGCTGTTCGAGTTTATGTCTTGATGATGATTATGGAAAAATTGACTTAAATATATCTTACAATGTTCATGGAGAAAAGGACAGCATAAAATATAGTGGTAGTCATCCCAATATCGCTTGCATATTTAATACATAAACGTTTGTTTCTTGGAATGCTTTCAAATCCATTAATATTAACGGTCAAATTGTTCTTGGTAGTTCTAAATTTAGTAAGCTGGATAACCAAGCTGTCAGGTAGTAAGGTCAAGTAATTCATAGCACAATTTTTGAACATTCTATAATTCAAATATACACTGTATTTCAATGTTGTCAATAGTTGTATATCATTGTTGTACATACTGGTCGCATGTTCAACCCTTTCTTTAAACCGTTTGTGATACCGGGAAAATACCCTGTGACATCCACACCCAATTTAACCCTAGGTTCTCTTGATACGCCGAATTGCCAGGCAAACCGCATTCATCCAGCTGAACGTTGGGGAAAACTTCCACATTATCCATAATTGTAGGTGTACCACGCGCAGTGTAACCCGGAGAGCCAAAAGCGATGACTGACGGAATATTTTTCCCGATTACTGCCGATCGTGACGTCACGGCTCGGCTTCAAGACGCTTCCCCATTGTATGGGTTTTGTGCCAAAACGCTTGTGTGGTTATGTGGCAAAGTCGTCCACACAGATGGATATGTGGCAAGGTACTTCGGAGGCTGTTTGATGTAAATATGTGCTTACGTGACAATATAATACGGTAGCTTGCGAGCATTGTGATTATGGGACAATCCGGCTAAATGCCTGGTTCAGAGTAGTTATTTTTCTAAGTTGCTGTATCTTTTTATCTGTATGGCTTTGTTACAATATGCTTATATAAGGCTAAATTATCGTCATAGTTATAAAGCTGATAATATAGTTATATAGCTACCGTACCTACTCTGTCAGGAGCCCTTTTGGTTACATTATCATTACAGTTCCCTTGGTACAGTTCCCTTGTTTTACATTTAATTTGGGCTTATCCTCCAAGCGGCAGTCACTTGTTTTTCTTTTACATTATCAGCTATATAACTACGCCGATAATTTAACCACATGGGCTCCTGGGAGAGTAGGTACGGTAGCTCTGTGACAATGAAGTTATTTTATATGGCTCTGTCAAGCGACTGAAACTAAACTAAAGCTGATTGCAAAGTATAAAGCATACGGCTCCATTAATTCCAGGATCTTTCTCACTGGCATCGACATCACCATCGACACCGGTCACAACCGTTGCAGGTGCTACTGGTGCTGGTGCTGTAGCAAGTGGTCAGACCCCGCTGATCCTCATGTTTGGTTTCGCTACTGTTCTCCTGGCTACACTAATGTAGCTTGTTGCTGCTACATCTCCACCCTTATGAAACTCATCCACCTACAATCTCCCCACAAACAAAAGGAATAACAGACTCCATAATACAGTGAAAGAAAACAGATTATTATTTACAGACAGCGAGTATTTACAGAATGAAGTAATAATCTATGCTCGTGATAGGAAATGGCTCTTGACTTTCTTTGTGGTCAGCAAACAACATACGGTTCCTGTCATCACCTGCTCTGCTAACATCCTGGGCAGAGGTGTGAACAGGGACACCTGCGCTCATTCGGCCTGACGATTACGTGAGAGGGCTAGATGGCGCTTAAACAAGGGGATTTAAGTTCAGCATATTGAGAAAACACTCAAAAAGTAAACCACAATAACGGCCACACCATCAGGAATCTACCAAGCACAGAAGACGACAAAACAATCCCAGGAAACTCCAGAAACAGACACAATGTAGAGAGGTGCGCAACGCTGCATGTCAGGACAAGTGAATGCTACTCAGTGTTTTATTTTACAGAGCGGGAGATTGCGGTGGAAAACATGTTTCAAATTATAAAATATAACAATACAAAAATGGGAAAATGTAACTTCAAATAATATCAACAGCAAATGAGATATCTCCATACAATTGTATGAAATGCATGTTTGGAACTAAATCTACCCTCATTTGTGGTTGCGAAAAAAGTAAAGGCACATGCATATAGTACTTTGCATATTATGGTAGAACAGCATGACAAATAAAATTAGTATTTTCAAACTAGAAGATTTTTGTCGTATATAAATATATCTGCAGGTATTTCTGTGCTTGTGCACATAGATTTGTGGGGCGCGCGCGCGTGTGTGTATGTTCTTGTGTTTGTGTATTTGTGTTAAGGAATGCGTGGTTGAGGGTGTGCCCCAAATCTGCTAAATGAGACACTCTTACTTACAAATCGAAGGTAAAAATACGCCCAGACTGAACTTTGTTTCTGCCCCACTTCTCTTACATTGTTCACAAAATTTCCATTTCTGCCCCGGCATAATGACGCATTGCGAAGGAATACTTAACTCGTTTTCAGGTCAAAGTTAAGACTTGCGGAAATGGGCAGCGCGTAAGAATATGATGTCACACCAACCTGGTCGAACACGACTAGCCGGGGAGACAACCCATCACCAGACTATCTGATGCTTTTGCGACGAAGACCGGAGAAGACGACACACTAAGATGCACGAAACGCACAGACACACACACACACACAGACACACACACACACAGTCACACACACACACAGTCACACGCACACGGGCACACACACACACACTTAAGATATCGGAACTTCTCATAAAATGATAAAACAAAAAATTTACTTCCTTTTTTGTATATTAAGTACAGGAAAAGATGTCAAGCACGTACCCACATGCATGCACGCAACAACAGCCCCCCCCCCCATATATATACACACAGAAGCATATGTATGTATAAAACGCCTGACCAGCTGGCAGACACGCACCGCGAAAGCCTCGATTTCGCTTTGAAGGGTTTTCCGGAATGCTGACGTCAGAAAGTGAAGTCGTGGTAACTATGGGTCACATGTGCGCTGTATACGGCTGTGGCAACCACTCGGGAAGCAAATGCGCCGTTAGCACGCATCGTTTTCCACCAACAGAAAGTCATTACCGAAGACTTTGGTTAAATTTTGTAAAAGACTTTGTGCAACCCACGAAGCACCAAGGTGTCTGTGGCCTTCACTTTACCGAAGACTCATTCGAGGATCAATATACCCGGAGGCTGAAGCTACAGGCATTGGAACACAGTAGTCACATGCACTATGCATGGCATTTAAAAAAGCTTTAAAATTCAGCTCTTAAAGACTGTATTACATTCCACAGTGTGTTGCTGTAAGCATATATTTTATGAGGTGGAATCTATCCATAACATCTGGGCAACATACATTTTAACGAAGTATAGACAGCTCGCTATCGAATAGCAAAACTTTGTACCTAGGTGGTTAGACTGCCTTTAATGGGGAGGGAAAAGGAGAGGCTTATAGTTCAACTCCTGAGACACTCTTGCTTGCACTTCCTCTTTCATTCTCTCTCTCTCTCTCTCTCTCTCGCTCGCTCGCTCGCTTCCTCCTCTGCAAATGTGTCCCACTCCTTGCCTTAATTGCAGATCGGCATTTCCGCTTCCTTTCCTGTCTGTCTGACAGGGGCAATTGCAAGGATGTCCTTAACAGTCACATGACCAGAAGAACTCAGATCGAGGCGTCAATGTAAGCAAAGGCTAGAATTTTTACTGGCTGTCACAGCGACCCTGCGTCCAGTCTGAGATCACCACGGGGAGAGGGAAGCAGTCATGGACACGTGGGGTAGATGGATGTCACTGGTCTTCGTCCTCGGGTTGTCAGGCATGTGAATATTCTTGATTTTAGTGTCTGACATAAGTCTGTGCGTGCGCACACACACACATACGTGCTTGTTTCTGCGTGTGGGTTCTTGCCTGCCTGCCTGCCTGCTTGCCTGAATGACTGACTGACTTTTTTCTAGGATTTCTTTACTTTTCTTAATTTCTTTTGTTTTCGTTCCTTTTCATCACTCCTATCTGTCTTTCCCACATGTTTGTACAGTAAGGAAAACGAAACTTCACGTGTTGTGAAAAATATCATTATTTACTGCACGAGATCTTGAAGTAAGCTGTTGATGACGTTTTAATATGTAACTTAATCTGATTAACATCTGTGTCCACATTTTTAAAATTCAGTTTAAGCTACAAAAATGTGTCTGTTACCAATCTCCTCTCCATTTTTGTTGTTGTTGTTTTCAGTTGTGGGGACACAAGCACAATGTACACAGCAAGAAATGACTTTGTTGTTTGAGTGCATCATGCCTTACAATGACAAGTTTTTATACGCGTTCGGGAGGGAATCTTCTTGCGACAGAAGCCATATCTCGAATGCCTTTTGCACGTGAGTTGATAAATTATTACAGTTTACTTAACGTGTTTAATTGCAGCTTCTCCTCCACCTTCTAAAGACCACCATCAAACTCAACTCTTTTACTTAGGACAAAGTAAAAGTGGAAAACAGTAACAGTTGTGTTTATTCTTTGGAACTCGAAAAATACTTTTTCCCCTACCGTTCATTACCCGGCAGATCGGTAAATAACTTATTGTCAAGGCAGTAAGAAGGGGTTGGATTTAACAAATTTCATATAAAAACCACCCTTATTTACACACCCCGACCTGTCTGAATGTTTCCTGACTTTGCTGACTAGCTAGGGTTAGACACATACAAACCGTTTAACTGCTGCACATGCCCTCCCTTTCCGTTTCGTCCTTTGTACAAGTGTTTAAGAATCGCTGACGTGGCATTATAAAAACTATTTACGGCGCCTTTAGCAAATGTTAACGAAGCAAAAGCGTTCGTCTCCTACATCTCACAAACTTCACATTTTGTGCTTTTAGTGGTGTGACCATTCCAAATCAGAACTTTAAGTAGACGGCTAGGAAGTGACTCGAACAGGATGTTACGCATCAAGTACGATGATAAGAGGGTGAAGTACCCACAGGGCAGTGAACGGGCCAGTCGGAAAAAGACCAAGTGAACGGTGACTTGTAATCGCCTGGCACGAAATGAGTAAAGTTAGTCGACTGAAAGTTTTGAGAGCGAATGGACGACCGAGACACAAGGCGGGCCGGAAGCACGTTTATGCTAGAATAAAAGCTCGGTGTGAGGGGCTAGCATATACTCGGCCGCCTGAATAGGGTCAAGGGTATTGTTCAAATGCGTGAAAAAGGGGGAGGTGGGGTATAGATGGGAATGAAAGTCCGGGTGAGACTGCAAGGATGAACCCCCCTCAGCATCATCATTCGCA
The DNA here is from genome assembly GCA_004794575.1 of Lanistes nyassanus. NCBI lineage: Eukaryota > Metazoa > Mollusca > Gastropoda > Architaenioglossa > Ampullariidae > Lanistes > Lanistes nyassanus. Next base: position 20,276 of record SMGT01005410.1, read on the forward strand.
CCCTAGTTCTATTCTCATGGAAACTATTGTGTTGTGCTATCGATTGTGTTTTAGGTTAACTCTCTATTACACGTAAGCTGGTTTGTCTTTTTATTACGTTATGTTGTTATTCATTCGCAAAGTGTGATTGATACTGTACCTATATAAAAATTGTGAGTGTCGACAATCCCATAGAGAGGGGATCTCTGCATGATCATGTATGAAATGTTGCTGTGTGCGGGAGGTATAGAACTGGAGGTCAAGCGGAGAATTGCGGTGTTTGTATTTGTGAAGGAGTCTACTTTCAATCTTCGGCTGTTCCCCGGCGAGAATAGTCATCCCCCCCCNCCCCCCCCCCCCCCCCCCACAATCCTGAGCTGAACATGGCAGTATAACGCAGGCGCCTGGAAAAAATAATGGAACACGTTCCAAGGCGCTCAAAAATTCTCTGTTCAGGTCGTCGACCGTGATATGCCTCTTCTTTTAACTTGTCTTTTCAGCACATGCCAAATGTTTTCGATGGAGTCAAGATCGCGAGACTGTGTAGTCCATATATAGACGGGAACAATGTTCTGTGGTGTCAAGCGTGACTTTGGTTCTTCTTGCAGCATCCATCAAATCGCAAGAAAACAGTTTGCACGCAGAGCGCCAAAGGTGTCTGTCAAGAACTTGGATGTGCTTCTCAGATTCCATAACATCTACTAGCGCTAAAGAGCCTTTGCCGAAGTTTGAGATCGCGGCCCATACCATAAGCTTGATGGCTTGTGTTGGTCAACACCAAGGCACTTTTATAGGTCGCCAACTCTCGCCAACATCTCTCCACAGTTTTACATGTCCGTTGTCCCCTCGTAGAATAACCATCATCTAGCCAGGAAAATAAAAGTCCTTCCAATTGTTTACAGTCCAATTGAGTTTTAGACCCGCACCAATGCAGTTTGCATCTGCTGTTGATCTCACAAATAAAAATCCTGTTACGATGTCCTTTGAACACACCTTGGATGCCTCTCTTCTGTAGTTAAAGGTTGCTGTGATGTCGCCTAAAATCTGCCGTCTGTCACTCCTTACAATATTCTACAGTTTTCTTTCGTCACGAGCACTCACCTTACCGATCTCTTTCACGATTTTCCTCGCATCCCGCTTCGTTAATTCGTTTCTTCAGAATGGAAATAGTTTCGTGACTTCTCCCAGATACTTTTACAGTTTTTCGAGCAATGTGGCCTTGTTGGTAAAAAGAAATAATGCATTTTACTCTTTTTTTGGTCAGCTTTCACTTCGCACACCCATCTTTGTTGCTTGGGGCTTTGAAACGATATATTTGTTGATATAGTGACGATGAAATAAGAGTTATTTCCCTTAGACCACACAGCCATGATGAAAGTAAGGGCAAGTACATTTTTTTAAGTTCTAAAATGCGATGCATCATGCATGTCAGCTTGTACAGCGCGCGTTTATTTGGCTCGTCGCTGTATTAAATGCACGCGTTTTATCTAAAAGAACATGTGAGTAATACGCTTTCTGTTCATGATGTCACCAGTATTTCGATTTCAATTGCAGAGATTTTGCAGCTATTGTGACCTGTGTCAACAATAAACCAGTGTCCAGAACCACTTGTCGGCCATTTGCTGTCGGACAGATCAACGCAAATATAGGTGCGTATTTTACTTCTGAAAGTGTGTTACTGTCATTGGATTTGTTTAAATATAACCATAAGAATAATGGATAACATTTAAATCTCCTTCTCATACTTTCCTCAATGAAATTGGTTTATATCAAATTTGATCCAAAGGTTTTAAATAAGTCAAGAAATCGTAGTGTAAACTATTAGTATGTGACTTCAGAATCACAAAAATGTATGCTCACCCACAAAAATAAAAGCACGACCACACATTACGCACAGACACGTACTCATTCACGTGCATGCGCGACACTCACACACATTTTTACAATCACTGTTTCTATCATATGCGCACACCTTCACACTCATGTTAACACCTGTAAGCATTCATGTTTGCACTCTACCTCCTTGTTCATCCATCTCTCTCTTTCTCTCTCTCTCAATAAAGTTTTACTTACGGAAGTTTTTAATGAGGCGATCATTGGAGAGAAATACTATAAGCGAAGATTGCCAAACTTCTGAGTCCAGAAATTCCCAGTCCAGATATAGGATTGAAAGAAAAGTTACTTTAGATGCACAGATTTCTGGCAGAGATACTACATCGTTCAGACATTAATAAATATGGCGAATTATTGAATAGCTTTGTTGTTTTAAAAAACATTTTGGCATGAAGAGTAACTGCGGATAAACCAGGGATATTTTCGTGTAGAAGCTACATAGAACGACGACAGCGATATCTTGTGAAATCGAGGAATTTTTAAACTTTCTGTGACAGAGATACCTTGTGTAATCAGAGACTTCGAGGATGTCTGCAAGAACGCTCCGGCAATCGACAAAGGTACTAATTGTATTTATGAGCGAACTGCTTTGATAGACCTGGGTGGGACTGAAGCCTGTGTTGCGACACCAGTCCCGGTGTGGCATCACGTTAACTTGTCTCAAGCAACACTGTCCTGATATGGACCTAGTTTGCTAGGGACGCAACAAAAACTATCCAACCAACCAATTAATTAACTCTGCTGTTTCTCGTTTCCTTCATGTTCATCCTGAAAACAGAATCACATCCACACACGCGCGCGCGCGCACACACACGCAGCCACTTGCATAAGACCAAAACGCACACCCACTGGCACACCCACTGGCATTGACATGCACACACCCACTGCATGACATAAACTCCGACAATGCATGTGTGACACAGACATGGACACAGACATGACACAGGTTGTGTGACAGCCGCAGGCAATTTGTGTTACAGACTGACACACGGTGTGGTAGTGACCCTGACCCAGACAATGTGTGACAGAGACTCGCCGGCTACTTTGCCATGTGGCTTGGGGAGCCATGTAATTACACGTTTGTATGATAGCTTTTGTTTCTCTGCGACGATGTAATTGTGTGATGGGATGTCTGCGATAAAATGAAATGGGGAAGCGTCTCAGGCAGCTCTGTGGCTAGTAATACATCCGACTCCAAGTTTCTGTGCGCATGCGCTTATTTCCGGTAACACATTCGACGACAGCAATGCCGAAACAGCACTGCAGCTGGGGAGAGTGGAACAGCGATTGCCGTTACCAACATAAAGAGTACATGCAATGTGCTTTTTGTTGAAATTCCTGACTTACTGGCCGAGCCGGACAAATATAAACGCTGGGTACACTTGTGCTCCACCGCGAACTCTCCCGATTACTATTGCAGCGAGCCAATCGGGTCGACGGTAGCAAGTTGATCTTCCTCCTGATTGGTTAGGCAACGAGACGCCCAAAAAATCATAACAAAAACCATATTACATGATATATATATATATATAAGTTCATGTGTCAGAGTTACTCAGCTCTTTCCTGATAACTGCAATAAATTTCAATACATGTGTCAATTTTTTTCTTGTTCCTTACAATAAATAAGACATCAAACTTTACAGAATTAGGATGATGATTGAAAAATTAACTGAAATATTTCTTACAATGCTCATGGAAAAAAAGACAGCATAAAATGTAGTGGTAATCATCCCAATATCGTTCGCACATTTAATACACAAACGTTTGCTTTTGGAAAGCTTTCAAATCTATTAATATTAACTGTCAAATTGTTCTTGGTAGTTCTAAATTTAGCAGACTGGACAACCAGGCTGTCAGATAGTAAGGTTAATTCATAGCACAAAACATATTTTTGAACATTCTATAATTCAAATATACACTGTACTTCATTGTTATTAATAGTTGTATACCATTTTTTACATATTGGTCGCACAGCCATGTTCAACCCTTTCTTTAAACCAGGTTTTGTGATACCGGGAAAATACCCTGTGACAACCACCCCCAATTTAACCCTAGGTTCTGTAATAACGTCTTAACTGCATTTACATACCCAAAATCATGCCCTTTGTGTGCAATCTAAACGGTAGTCTGTAAGTAATACTTGGAAAGCTTAGTCTGTGCATCAGGCAAACACAAAGACCTACAAACACCAACATTCTACTTTTAATGCAAAAGTACTACTTGCAAATATCAGTGGGGAACTTACCGAGTTCACCATAAACCATAGCAGTAGAGGGTAGATTTGTTTAGCTTTACGATCACATAATTGAACACATTTAACCCCATAAAACTGCACTACATTTGTTGTTTTCCCTTCTCACATCCTCTCATACCTAGTCTATGTTGATGTCGTGTTGTTATCTTTTTCTCCTAAAACTAGTATGACTAATACTATTAGTCATGCCCGATGACGACAACAATTTGCATCGTAGTTTTAGAATAGTATAAAACTAAGTTTAATTACTTCAACACTTGTGTACACTCAGCTCTCAGCACAAGAAGGGAAGAACTGAAAAACAAAAAAGGACTCACCTTTCCACCAGATCAGATTTTCTTCCTGTCGCAGACAAGTCTCTCGTGTGAAGCCATCGCTTTAGCGCAGTTACGCTGTTCGAGCTTTTCTCTTGATACGCCAACCTGCTGCCAGGAACACCGCATTTATCCAGCTGAACGTTGGGGAAAACTTCCACATTATCCATAATTGTAGGTGTACCACGCGCAGTATAACCGGAAGAGCCACAAGCGATGACTGACGGAATATTTTCCCCGATTGCTGTCGACCGTGACGTCACGGCTCGGGTTCAAAACGCTTCTCCATTGTGTGGGTTTTGTGCCAAAACACTTGTGTGATTATGTGGAAAAGTCGTTGTGTCCACACAGATGGATATGTGGCAAGGTACTTTGGAGGCTGTCTGATGTAAATATGTGCTTACGTGACAATATAATACGGTAGCTTGCTAGCATTGTGATTATGGGACAATCCAGGTAAATGGCTGGTTCAGATAAGTTATTTTTCTAAGTGGCTTTATCTTTTTATCTGTGTGGCTTTGTTACAATATGCTTATATAAGGCTAAATTATCATCATAGTTATAAAGCTGATAATATAGTTATATAGCTACCGTACTTACTCTGTCAGGAGCCCTTTGGTTACATTATCAGCTATATAACTACGCCGATAATTTAACCACATGGGCTCCTGGCAGAGTAGGTACGGTAGCTCTGTGTCAACGAAGTTATTTTATATGGCTGTCTAGCGACTGAAACTGAACTAAAACTGATTGCAAAGTGTAAAGCATACGGCGCCATTCATTCCAGGATCTTCACAATCGACAGATGCTACTGGTGCTGGTGCTGGTGCTGGTGTTCAGACCTCGCTGATCCTCATGTTTGGTTTCGCCACTGTTCTCCTGGCTACACTAATGTAGCTTGTTACTGTTACATCTTGACCCCTAGCCCCTTAATTTACTCACATAATGTATTACTTGAAGAAATGAAAAGATCGTTGGGTAGCTACAGTGAAGAATCAAACACTGAAAGCAGCGAGCATTCCTCTTAGTATGCAAGTCCTACTGACATGAACACGAGTACGGACACACGCGCACCCCACGCACGACCCCTCCCCCCCCCACACGCACGCAAGCAGGCACGCAGGCACGCGCGCGCGTACACACACACACACAGAAGCGCACGCATAAAACCTTTACACACTCACATACGAAGGTAACATGCACAGGTGCACTCATAACGTATATGGACAATGGTTTTGAAAACAGTCGCAGTTTGAAGCCTTGAATCCACAGTCTGCACGGGCACAACTTTTTCTGATAAATACAGTTCTCGTGAGTATTCCGGTCAAGATCATAGAACTCAGATGAGATAAGAGGCTTTGTAAATTACCGGTATGCTTACTGTCCATATTTTCTTTTCTTTGATAAATAATTCATGTATATTATCACCAACACAGGCAGGATGGTGTTATATTTACAGGAAGGGATGACTGGAGCGGAAAACGTTTCAAATTTTAAAATAAAAAATACAAAAATATGAAACTCTAGCATTACTACTGATAATGTCAATATCCAATGAGAAATCTCCAAACAACTTTATTAAATGCATATCCTTAACTAAATTTACTTTGAACATGCGCTCATTTGTGGTTAAAAAAATCCACCTGCACGAAGTACTTTGCGTATTTAGGTAAAAGTATCATGATAAAAGTAATATTTTAGAATTAGAAAGCTTTTTTGTTATATATATATGTGTGTGTGTGTATTTGTGTGCTTTAGTGTGCTTGAGTGTGCACATGAATTTATAGTGTGTATGTGGGTCTTCGTGCGCTTATTTTGGTGCGTGCGTGACTGGTTGTCTGTCCAGATCTGATTAATCATACAATCTTACTCACAAATAAAAGATTAACATACGCCCGAACTGAACTTTGTTTCCACACCACCTCTCTTACACAGTCTGCAAAATTTCCGCCTCTGCTTAAGCATAGTGATGCATTTCAGGAATACTTAAGCCCATTTTCAAGTTAAAGTTAAGACTTGCTGGAACGGGAAGCAGCGCAAAAATGTGTCACACTGACCTGGTTGAACACGATTAGCTGGGGAGCCAACCCATCACCGAACAATCTGTGTGTAACCGGAAGTACTTCCGGGGGAGGAAAAAGGAAGGGGCTATAAATTATAGCTCAACCCCTTAGACACGCTTGCTTCCTCTTTTCATCTGCCATACTTTTGTTTAGAAAATCCTGTATATTCTAAAACTTAAATGAACACGCACTGGCGCTCACACACGCACACAGGCTGCTCTCACGCAGGCTTGCAGGTTACTCTCACGCACGCACGCACGCACGCACGCGTCGGGCTTTAGCCACGCCAGATAACTGTTTACTCTTGCTTTGTTTTGTTTTGAATTTTGTCGGTTTCCTTTTTTTAGTTTTGTTCCTGTTTGTCCTGATGAAGAGGTAATACCCGGAAATGTCGACTCTATTTTGGTCCTTTCACTTGGCTCAGACACTCTGTTGTTCTTCCCCTCCCTCGCTCCATCACTCTGTCCATCCGCACGTCTCGGTTTGTTTGATATAGTTCGTCTTCCTCCTTGCATAAATCTTCGATGTGTCTGTCTGCGTGCCTACCTATCTGTCTTTGTGCATGCCTGCCTTCATGCCTGTCTGTCTGACTGTTAAATGTTTTTCTCCCAGACAGAGACCGCTGTTTTCTGTCTGCATATTGCCTTTAGATTGTTCAATCGTCTCGACATTCAAATTAGTTTCTATGCCTCCTTGTACTTAATAACATCACGTGCATGCATTCAGCGTGCGCTCAGGGGACCCCCCCACCCCGACACACTTTCACATATACTTGGAACCCGTCCTGGCTACGGATTCTTACACATGCAAGAGGAACAGTTGCAAGGACGTTCGGTGCAGTCACATGACCAGAAGAACTCAGATCGAGGCGTGAAAGAAAGCAGACAGCAATTTTCACTCGCTGTCACAGCGACCCTGGGTAAACTGCATGGAGAGGGAAGACGTCATGGGTGTGTCAGGTAGATGGATGTCACTGGTCTTCCTCGTGTTTTCAGGTGTGTAAACGTTCCTGTTTTTAGTCTGTTTGACACAGGTTTCTGTGTGCGCCTGTGTGCGTGTTTGTTTGCGTGTGCGTCTGCGTGCGTGTGTGTGTGTGTGTGCGTCATTGTCAACTATTCCAGTTTACTGTTGTTATTGTCTTCTCTACATTCCTATTTGTATTCCGTATTGTTTCTGTCTCTAACAGCGGCATCAACTCCATATTTCATTTGTTCTCCACTTTCTTTTTTTTCTTTCCTTTTATTTTCACAACTCTTTCTTTCTTTCATTTATACATGTGTGTGTAGTAAATGCTGATGACTAAATTTCATGTGGCGAGAAGCTCTCTACATTCACTCCACAAGATCTTAGTGTAGCATTCGTAAGCTGATTAATGACGACATTATTCTGTGTCACAACAGCCCCAACCACGAGTTAACTAAAATACAGCCTAATCTCTTAGCGTTTATCATCTGTGTCCACTTTTTAAAAATCCAATTTTAGCTACAGCGATTTCTCTGCTACACATCTCTTCCTTCTCTTTTTTGTTTTCAGTTGTGGAGACACAAGCGCAATGTACAGATCAAGAACTGGATTTGTTGGCGACGTGTATCATGCCCTACAATTTAAAGATTTTTCATGCGATTGGGACGGGACCTTCTTGCGACAGAAGCCGAATCTCGAATGACATTTGCACGTGAGTTGATAAGTTATGACATTTTACTTTTCGCGTTACTGCTCCTCTTCCTTCTCACCACCACCACCACGACCATTCAACATTCAACATTACTCTTTTACTTAGGACAAAGTGAAAGCGAAAAACATTAATAATTGTAGTGTTATTCTTGGGAAGCGGAAACGGAAAATAGCTTTTCCTTTTACTGCTCCTCACCTGGCAGATCGCTAGAAATATTTCGCTGAGAAATTCGTATTTAACGTGCGTGATATCGACGAATGTCTCAGTCATAGATCTGCGTGGCAGAGCAGAAACTTTAATGATAGCAAAGTTGTTTTGCATAAAAGTACCCTTTGAAATTTGTTTTATGACTATCATGCAAAAGTATATGGCACAGTACAAAGGCAGAGAAGTTATTGGGCGGTAAAAATGAGGCGGGTGAATTTTTCAGGCAAGAATTTTGATTTAGGTATGGCTGAAGTGAGGGACTAGTCAAGTCTAAAGTGCTGTGCTGAGTAGTAGGTGATGAAAAACCTGTTTGGGGTATTGTGTTAGTTCTATTGTGTCTCGTATACTGCTCGATCAATGTATAGCTACTTATAATTTTCTGCATACTTCATGCAGTATTTGATGCTCGTTTCTACAGTTGCACAAAATCTTTAAGATGATTGTTGCCGTGCAACAGCGCGTTTTTAAAAATTATTATTTTTATTTATTAACTGCCAGTTTGAAGAGAACAGATACATCAATGGTTAATCACGGAGCTAAAGGCTAATGGAGCGGTCTCCATATGGTATATAAAAGTAAAACAGAACCCAGGTTTTGAATTATAAGCGTGGTCTAATATAATAAACTTTAACTGGAGGGGGAAAAAAGGTTTTGAGAAGGAAGGAGGAAAAAAGGAAGGAAGTGAGAAAGAAAGGATAAAATCTTCTACCAATCAGTACAGAAGAATAATTAAGATACGCAAGATAAAAACGTGGAATTTACTGCTAAACCTTCCTGACAAACTGTACACCATGCACATACGAGTAGTACTGTCGATCTTTAAAGGCGTTTTGACTCAATAAATTTGTGGAGACGCAGCATATTTAAAGACAGATTTCGGTTTCCTGATAGCAAGAGATCCGTGTGAAGGAGAACTGGGTGTGGCAAACGGAGAGTTAGTAAAGTGTGATGGTGGGCATTTCTATAGAGACGCCAGTCTAGAAGGAAGTGTTCAGCTGACTCTTTTTTAAATCCACATGAGCAGAAAGGATTATTCATTAGATGCCTTTTAGATAAGTCCCAGTTCAAGTCACTTATTCCTAGTCTCAGTCTGCAGTGTATGATCTGCTCTTCGAGATTTCCAATAAAGTAGTAAAGGGAATAGCTTTTGAGGATACATTTGTGTGTCGTTTGAACTCGAAGATTGGGAAGTTTGTAGGTGCTGTGGGAGCGAATTCCAGTCATCGGATGTCTGTGGTACAAATGAAGTTTATAAAACATTGTTCTTACTTGTGGAAAATAACTGTCATATGATCAGCGTCTGTTGTAGGGGTTATGGAGCTTGAAAAGGCGCAAAAAAACTTGAGCCAATCAAAACACAGTCTTACATAAAATATGCAGATCTCTTAGGGCCACCACTGAAAACGTTCCAATTTACTGGAAGATCTTTACTGCCTATATCTCGCACCCCCACCCTAACCACTACCCCTAGCCCCCACCATAACCCCACCCCTTACCCTTCCCCTAATCCCCCCCTCCTCTGAACATACCCCCTCTTTCCATACCGCCCCAGGAAAGACCTGGGACATATAGCTCGCCATTTGACTGGCTCCGCTTTTCACACAGGCGAAATAGAGCTCGTCATTTACTTGGGTCCAGTGAATTTAGGCTTTTACGTGCTGTATGTGTCGAGATTAGCGGAGGGAGAATTGGTAGTGATGGTAACTCAGGGGAAAGGCCGTTAATCAATTGGAAGTAAAACCGTAGTCTGTGTTTTTTTTTTCCCCGCCGTTCCTTTAGGTAACGTGTTGGGGTTTGCTGGTGTACCATAAATTCTAGGTGTGACCCATCCACAGCCCTCTTGCTTTAATTAAGTCTTTAAGCTCCTTGTTTAAACCGCCATCTAGAGCTATCTCACGTAATCGTCAAGCCGAGTGAGCACAGGAGACCCCTGTTGACACCTCTGGTCAGTGGCTGACCTTCTAGGGTTGAGAATAGGTGTTAATGGCACTTGTTAGCCCCGTGCGCAGCTGGGAGCCTGACCCTAGCCCGCAAGTAGGTGTCATGTGCCGGCGAGGTAGGTGGTTAGGTAGGCAGGGGGAGATTACATGTCAAAAGGAAGCTGTTAGCGCGTAGTGTCGACCACCAGTACCCAGGGGGTGCGAGATTAGTTATGTCAACTCGCGGCGCGTGACTGGTTCTTGTAGTTAACAAGTGGGGTGTGGATTCCGCTGTTTCTGTCCTGGTTGATTGATGTAATTAACTATTTCGTTGACCACCTGTGTGTGTGTGTGTGTGTGTGTGTGTGTGTGTGTGTGTGTGTTGTGTGGGGTGCGTGTGGTGTAGAGCGAGCACAAGGACGACGCGTGAAGATAAAAAGCAAGCTCCCATGTGACGACACTTTTAAATTTAAGGCAGGACAAGGAAGTAGATGTCATCGTTTAGTTTCCTTTCTACTTCACAATCCTGTTTTACTGTGTAAATTTTGGCAATTGCTAGACTTATTGCTTTACACTGCAGACTATTCAGCAGCTTAGATGAGGGGAAGGAAAAAAAAACTAGCAAATTGTAGCAGATCATAATTTTTTTTGTCTTGAACTTGCAGAGAAATTGCTGTTTAATTATTTGATAAATCTTGATAATCTGATCACAAGCGCGGAAATTGAATTTCAGCTTTATCTCATAAGCAATGACTTCAGGCTTTGGGGTAATCCATTGAAGGACAAAGCTCGGCACTTGTAACTTACTACAGTACACAGATACACAACGGGTTCGAAAAGATTTCTTCGTAAATTGGTGACATAGTGCATGCACGTTCCATAAAAAAGAGAACCGCCTGGCAAAGCCGGAAATTCGCTCACCTCCCAGAGGTCAAGGGTCACATGCATGCTTAAAGAGACTCCATAGGTCTGTGTTCTGACGGGCAGGCGGCAAGCGAGTTATTCCCCTTAGACCACAGAGTGGTGTGGTAAAAAAAAAAGGTTATATGAAGTTTTTAAATCTTTAAGTTTAGCGATGCATGTCAGCCCATACCCCTGGAAGCAGAGTGACGGGTTTATTTTGTACGATCTTTTTGTAAAAGACCATGTGGGAATAATATGCTTTATGACCGTAATGTCCCAAATATTTCCATTGCAGAGACTTTGCAACCATTGTGAACTGTGTCAACCAACAACCTTTGTCCAAAACAACATGTCGTCCCTACGCTGTTGGACAGATCAACCCTAATTTACGTGCGTTTGTACTTTTAATAAGGGTGCTACCGTTCTTGACTTAGTTTTTATATATATAAGAATACCAAATAGATAACATTCTTCATATCGTTTTAAGACTTTCCTCAATGAAACGGTTTATATAATCTTTTGATCAAAAGTCTTCAGATGTATAAGAAAGAAAAAATCACTTAGTAATCACTGTGTCACTTTCATAAAAAAAGGTTTTAACGGATTATTTCTAACGAGAGTTTTTAATAGAGCGATGTTTGGAGAAACACACCAACGTGTGGAGATGGCCAAACTCTTAAGCCCAGAAATGGGTCAGGACATCCCCCAGTCCAAATACAGGTTTGAAAGGGTTGCTCTAGATCAGAAGTGCAAATAATATCACTGGCCCTCGTTCAGAATTGTATAAGTACAAATGATTGTTAAAAGGCTTTGTTGTTAAAGCTCAAACCATTATACCCTAGAGAGTAACTACCGAGAAAACAAGGATACTATTTTCGTGTAGCGGCTACATAGAAAAAAAAATCGAGGACATCTGACATTTCTGTGACAGAAATCTCTTGTAAAATCAACGACTTCGAGGATGTCTGCAAGAACGCTCCGGCAATTGACAAAGGTACTGTTGGTATTTATGAGCGATCTCCTAAGTTAGTCATGGGCGGGACTTATCTCCGGCAACACCTTCCTGGGATATGCACCTCGCTTGCACCCAACGCAACCCAACCCGACTCAACCCAACCCAACCCGTACAAACATCCAGTCGCACAAGCACAAGAAAGAGTGAAAAGAACCCGCACTCTGTTCTTCAATGCAGCTGTCTGGGTTATATGCCCAAAACAGTTTGTGTGGTTACGTGCCAAACTGTGCGCACACAGATATGCGGCAAAATATTTCTGAGGCTGTTTGACAATGTAAAGGTGTTGTTACTTGCCAGTATAATTTAGCACCTGGCTGGCATTGTGGTCATGGGACAATGCAGATAAGTGGCTATTTTAGAGTAATTATTTATCTGTGTGGCTTTTTTACAATATAGTTGTAAGTGGATAAATGAACAGCTTAATTATATCGTGGATAATGTAGTCACATGGGCTACAGGCAGAGTAGTTATGGTAGCTGTGTGACAATGAAGTGATGTGTCTATGAGTCAGTCTCCAGGACTCAAGCTAAACTAAAGCTGAGGGTGCCATTAATTTCAGGATCTTCACCGTCAGCATCAACATCGCCAACAACTTCGACATTATCATCGACATCGGTCACATCCGTTGCTACTGGTGGCGGCGAAACAGCAAGTGGTCACACCTGGCTGACCCTGATGCACTTCACCACTGCTCTCCTGGCTACACTAATGTAGCTTATTGCTGTTACATCTTTAGCTCCTGAATTTACTCTGTGTAACATACTACTTGAAGGGGGGAAAAAGGTCTCTGGGCAGACGCAGTAAAGAATTAGACAGTAATAGCTGCATTCCTCTTATTATGCAATCCTATTGACATCCTATGAACAAGCACGCGCACTTGCGGGTGAGTGGGAACAGAGGGAGAGGGAGAGATCTATAAAAAGAAAGGCATGCTGTGAACAATGTAAATGAAAAGCACAGCAAATCCCGGGCAGCTCTCTTGGCCTCCTATAGTCGACACGTTAACGCTATATCACACCTTAGGCTAAGATGGCGGCCGGCTATTTGCGATATATCAGACATTTATTTTGTTTATATCTGATACTAGCCAGGGGACCCGCCGCTGCTCGGGGGTTTTGTTGTTCTTGTTTGCTTGTTTGTTTGAATAAAGACTGGTTTGGAACCAATGACACAACCCCCCTTCAGCTCGCCAGCAACACTCCATGCACCTACCCCCCCCGCCCCCGCGCCAGCACTATACCCACCCTGCACACACCCACGCTCCACCCCCGCATCACCCTCATCCAACCCACCCCCTCCCAAACACCCTCAGTAACCCCACCCCACCCTCCAGCCGCAACACGCCACCAATCCCGCCAACAACCACCCTCCATCCGCCCCGCCCACCCCTCCAACTCGTCCACCCCTACTCTCCACCCGCACCACACGCCCTCCAACACACACACACATTCGGCTTTCTATGTTAGAGCCTAACCGATCCACACCAAATTTGGAACCCGGGTTTCTTTTCACCCGCAGACGGTCATAGGAAATAGTATTTCGACGGTGTACCTGGGTCTATACAAAACAAAACAAAAAAAGAAATAATAAATATGGCGACGCCCTTAACCAGTCATGTACACACCGATTAGTGCGCAAGGGAGATCACCACACACTTTTTCGCTGTTGTACGAAGAGTACTTTCCCTTGCCTCTAGACAACAGGGAGACGGCAATCAACGGTAGTTATTCATACACCCACAGCCATACAATAAAATTCAAGCAAGTACAATACATTTAATACAACTCCACCAGTAAGTTGCTTTCTCATTGCCTGTATGTCATTGTTACTCCACAATGGACTAGGACCTTACAGCACACCATATATTATTATATTCTAACAAACCATTGTTTCACACTATGTAGTATGATAGTTATTACAAATATTCTTTACGCCCAGTAATGAGCTTGCCTTGTTTAGCAAAAACATGCCGTCTTTACATGTATGTAAACCAACTTTACATGTATGTAAACCATCTTTACATGAATGTATACCATCTTTACATGAATGTATACCATCTTTACATGAATGTATACAATCTTTACATGTATTTATACCATCTTTACATGTATGTATACCATCTTTACATGAATGTATACCATCTTTACATGTATTTATACCATCTTTACATGTATGTATACCATCTTTACATGAATGTATACCATCTTTACATGTATGTATACCATCTTTACATGAATGTATACCATCTTTACATGAATGTATACCATCTTTACATGAATGTATACCATCTTTACATGAATGTATACCATCTTTACATGTATGTATACCATCTTTACATGTATTTATACCATCTTTACATGTATTTATACCATCTTTACATGTATGTATATCATACTAGTCTACAAAATCGTTAATCGTTCTCTCCTCCTCTGCCCCCATTTTCCCCTCTTTCTTACCGCTTCTGCCCCCCCCCCCCCCATGTACAAATGCAACACTGCAGGCTTCCTACACTACAGTTTACAAAAACCAAAATAAGCAGTATAATTGCTCTCTCTTTTCAACTAATGTCGCATTGCAATGTTGACGCACTGAATAAAACAAGGGTTTTTGCGAAATGACAGGAAAAATTAAAAATCATTTACCACAATGGGTGTACTTGTAAAGTAGTGAAATGTTGTGAAGGCTTATGTGAATTGAAGAACACGGGGCATTTGCAAATATTTGTTCTTCTGTGTTTTCTGCTTCTTATGTCGTCCTTCAGATCAGCGTGTGCATCTACGACATCTGCACACCTCTCTCCAATTTTCTCGGGGGGGGGGGGGTCGGTCTGTGCCAACACACTTTTCGCGATGGTTTCCTCCTCTGAGATGTGTAAAAAAAAACAGGGCGGAAGGTCGTGCTTTGTGTGAACTATAGTAAGCACTCACGTAAACTAGCCGTAGAGCATCCTCCGTAATGAAGCAAAGAGCAGTTATTTGGATTTTATTCTCATAATTCTGTCCCATGATCCAGAGTGCTGATGAAGCACAAAATGGAGGTGGGGTCGTGACCAAACAGGAATAAAAAACACCAAGGTTGTCCAGCTTTTTCAGTGCTTTGTTTTATTTGTCTCGATCTCCATCGGACTCGAAGGAAAACCGGGCAAAGACCTTATATCTGCCTCTGCACCCATTGCATATAACAAACTGTTGATCTGGATGCTTTTGTCCTCTTTGTGCATTTTGGATGCCACTCTGAACCACTGGAAACGTGTTTTTCTCTCATTCCAGAGCTCTGGTTTTCCAATTTCAAACGCCTAGCTGTGGCGGCTTGAACATTCTGCAGTCAGCCGTTGAAGATTCTCAGACACTTAAAAGTTCTTACTGCTCCGATCCTCCTTCTTCTGACACCATGTCGTGTTTTGTTCTTGTTTACAAATACATCACGATAGCAGTGGGATCTTCAAACTTTATTCAACATAACTGTAAAGATGTCTACTTTTCTTCCATGCCGTCTGTCTGCCTTCTATCACAACCTTCTACATCGAACGTTCTACTGTCATGCTTAAAATTACCCACACACTCACTAACCCAAACCCACACTGACCAACCCAACCACCCACTCATACTAACTCCGTCCATCCATCTCTCCCTCCATCCCTCCCTCCATCCATCCCTCCATCCATTCTCCACCCACCCATCCTCAGTCGGTCGGTCAGTCCGTCGGTCAATCGATCAATCGATCGATCGATCGATCCATCCATCCATCCATCCATCCATCCATCCATCCATCCATCCATCCATCCATCCATCCATCCATCCATCAATCAATCAATCAAAAACAGTGAAGAATACAGAGAGCGAGGAGAGACACTTGTCCATTATAATTTTGGGTCCAATTTATTATTTTTTTTGTGTGTATCAGTGGGGTGGTTATGGAGCTATTCAGTTATCTCCCCCCCCCCCCCCGGATCCTTGTTGTAAGAAATAATAGGCGTGCTGTATTTCGTGGGACACCCTCTTGGAAGGCAATATGAGCTATTTCCTCCTGTCCCAACCGATAAATCCCTTTACATGTATAAAGGGTCTTTGGGAATAGTCATCGGCAATATTTAGGTACGTGATAATCTAGGTCAGAGAGGGGCACAGCAGCGTGCGAAACTCTCGTGAGAATTAGAAGCCAGTTTTTCCCCCAACTGTCTTAGGGTACCAACGATTTTAATTATACATAAAATATTTACTTATTTTGGTAAATCCACCACAAAGATGATAATCAATAACTGTTCTTATCCTTAAAACATCTCTTTCTAGTGACGCTCCTAAAAACAATCTGGCGATACAGAAGTTAAATAACCAGAACATAAACTATTGAATAACTCGACTAACTAAGCATTTAATTCGATCTTCTTTATTTTATGAGGTTTCTAATTCTGCCTTTTTTATTTCAATTTTTTTCAAAGAAAGTCCCGTCTGCACTTAGAAAAATCCTAGAGTGTCTAATCGAAGAAGAACTCATCGAAAATCTGACTGCAGCGGATTCATTATTTTTTTCTTTGGTAGAAGAATCATTTTCAGTTCCGTTTCACACATAGTTTTGAAAATCTGTAATCTGCTTTTCTTGCTGTGAACTGAGAAACGGAGTAGGTATAGCGATAGGGTCTTTTTTCTAATTTGCATAGCGTGCCACAAGATCTCGTCACGTGATGGAAAAGACTGCGAACTATTGGTTTAAACTTTATCATTACAATCTTTGCCTCTTAGGCCTCTAGACGTGTTGACATACTTTCTCAAGCAGGCCTCGTTTTTTAAGTATTGTTGTGATTAATATGGAATTAGTATTTTTGTTTCAATTTAAAATAGTTACTACAGTTAGTTTTAGGCAGATATTTTGATTCCTAACTTATTAACTGTACATAATTAAGCCTGAACCTTTCATGGCCCCTAAAAGAAAAAAGATCTAATTGTCCCCCCAAAGAAAAGCGGTATAGGGAGGAAATAACAATATAAATGAATAAACTGAAACTTATTTTAATTGTTTAAATTTAAGTTTTTATGTAATGTGTTTAAATATATAGTCTTCTTGTACTCTGTGTACAATTTATCTTATTTTTCATACACACTTAAGTGTGTAACTTTAGGTATTTAAAAAAATAGATAAGTAAACTCACATTAATATTATTTCCTTTGCATTGCTGAGAGCTTAAGCTTCCATTGATATCGTATTTTTAAATATTGGTGAAGATTTGTAGAAGTTATGAACGTTTTAACGCTCACAAACTCAGTTCGCTGGACACAATTTTCCTTAAGATCCCCATGTAAGAAAACGTCACAGAATCAAAGAAAAATTCATCTCCCTCAATTTTTGGCTTATTTCTATAAATTTCATGTCATTTTGCTTGTATTTTAAGCTCTTTATAACGACATACATTACTTTCGAAAAAAACAATTTTCACGTACCTACAATAAGGAGTTCATGATGGATAAAACACACCATAATCAGGCCATATTCTATCATATGTAATAGATCAAGTTCATTCCCACACTTTCAGTTTCTAAAATAAAGCGATTCATTCATTTATCTTTCCTCTTTATACATCAATATATTAAACACGAAGGTACAGAATTTCAGATCAAGCAATCATCAATGTATGAAATACATTCAATATATTAAACAAAAGGGTATGGGGTTTTCAATCCAAGCAATCAATAATGTATCATAGACACTCAATATATTAAACAAGAAAGTACATTGTTTTCAATCCCAGCAATAATCAATGTATCATATCCATTCAATATATTAAACAAGAAAGTATATTGTTTTCAATCCCAGCAATAATCAATGTATCATATCCATTCAATATGTTAAACAAGAAAGTACATTGTTTTCAATCCCAGCAATAATCAATGTATCATATCCATTCAATATATTAAACAAGAAAGTACATTGTTCTCAATCCAAGCAATAATCAATGTATCATATCCATTCAATATATTAAACAAGAAAGTATATTGTTTTCAATCCAAGCAATAATCAATGTATCATATCCATTCAATATAT
>SMGT01005412.1:2760-14720 GCA_004794575.1 Lanistes nyassanus
TTGTGCGTGTGGCTGTGTGCGCCGGACAGCCGGCGGCCCTGATTATTAAAGGCTGTGAGCGAGGTCAGTGTGCGTGCCACGAAGGTTTGCATCCCTCCCCCTCCTTTAGTTCAGAGGTTAGTTTAACCCAGCACTCTCTCCAACCCTTAGCTCACCACAGAGAGGAAGAGGAATTGTGAGCGAAGGTGCATGCAAGACGATTAGCAATGTCGCGCTGGTCTGTGAGGGTTGCATCGCCATCGTGGAGGTGGCCAACGGAAACGGAGGAACGCTTCCCTGAAAGGCGACGAATTGCTGCCCAGACCGTGGAAGATGGGGTATGGACACAGAAAGAGGAAACGAAACTCTGCCAAGCCTGCCTGCGCTGCTGTTTGAAAACAAATCGAGCACGAGCCCGGAGATGTTTAAAGGAATGCACATTATCAGCAGTGGGACAGCGGAAAGCACGACGTTGTGCCCTCTTCCGCTCCCGCTGCACGGCCCAACATTCCTCCGTGAACCAGGGCACGCGAGGGCCACGGCGAACCTTGCCAATGGTAGGAACGGCACATCTTGTGACTTGAAGTAAAACTTGGGTAAAAAGGTGGACAGGGTGATCCCCGGCCACCTGGGAATCAAGGTTAAAATCAAACTGTAAAGTCAGCCGGGAGAGACAAAGAGAGTGAAACAGTGACCAATCAGCCTTGGAAAGATTCCAACAACCCGCTGGCCCAGGGTCTGCAGAAAGGTCGGCCGACAGAGCGAGGGGGAAGTCCCCGGTGACGCGCCAAGAAAAGTCAAGAGAAAGAGAGGGAGAACAGTAAGTGGGACTGCCGTCATTCAAAAAGCAAAGATCCCTCTCAGCAAAAAATGAAGCGAGATCCCCCCGGGCATCGCCGGAAACACCACCCCACAGGGGATGATGTCTACTGAAATCACCCAAAAGAAGAACAGGAGGGGGGAGTTGGTCTAGCAAATCATCCAACTCCTGATGGGAAACCCGAGCTGACGGAGGAAGGTAGAGACTGCAAATGGAGATGGTCTTATGCAGGGTGACACGAGCAGCCACTGCCTGCAAAGAAGAGGTGAGAGAAATGGGACTGTAAAGAAGGCTAGGATGTAGGAGGAGTGCGACACCGCCAGAGCCAGTGTCAGCAGAAGAAGCATGACGAAGAACATGGAAAGGACCACACGAAAAGGAAGCGGAGCCCTGCTGGAGGGTCTCCTGCAGAGCAAGAACGGCAGTGTTTAGAGAAGAGATAAGACAGCGGAGGTCCTCATAGTTAGCTCGGATTCCCCAACAGTTCCACTGGATGATGGACATGTTAGCAAGTTAGGCTAGACCGGCAACGAGACTTTACAGGAGAGGACAGGGTGGAGGAGGGGGCAGGCAGGATCCCCGAGCTCCATGTCCTCCAAAAGATCACGTCGCGCCTGCCCCTTAGGAGGCCGGGATGTGTCTTTTGGACCCTAGGAGGGCCGACATGGGGGAGAAAGGGAGGAGGGGCGGGAAGCCCTAACCTCTATCCCGGTGTCCGCAAGAGCCGAAAAGCAGTTTCGTGAGGATGAGGCAGAGAGAGAAGCAGAGGGATGGGCAGCGGGGTGCTCCCGACCCCGGGGTGCGAACAGAGGCGGACTTTTTAGTAGATTGTGGTGCAAGTGAAGGTGAAGGAGGTAGGTCGGCAGAAGAGGTATGTGAAGAAGTAGAGCGGGCGGTGGTCGAAGAGGTAGGAGTAGTGGATGTGCCCTGAGAAGTGGTGCGTGGCGTGTATTGTGAGGGGGGTCGAGAGTTCGAACCAGCGGAAGGAGGGGGCATAGAAACAGAAGGTAATAGGAGAGTCCCCGACAACCCAGGTGACGTCAGTCTGACAGGAAGAAGAAGTTGTAGGTTGCCGAGAGATGACGGAGGAGTAGGAGACAGAAGAGGTGGGGGAGGAAGAGCCAAGCACCCGTTTGCGGGCCTTGGCGAAGGACAACTTGCCATCCACACGGATTCGCTGGATGGCAGACTCCTCCTTCCACAGAGGACAGTCGCGAGAAGTAGGTGGATGGTCACCGTGACAGTTTAAGCAACAACTGGGGTTGGAACAGTCAGAAAAGGAGTGGTCAGCGGCTCCGCAACGTGAACAGAGAGGAACAGATTTGCAGGTTTTCGTGCCATGGCCAAAGCGATGGCACTGAAAGTAACGAAAAGGATTTGGAACATATAGAGAGACAGGTACTTTGAGATAACCAATGGACAGAATAGAGGGAAGTTTGGGAAAACAGAAGGTAATGAAGTAGGTGTTGGTGGGAACGACCGCCCCATTACTCTTGCAAGTCACACGGTGAACGTTCGTCACCCCCTGCTAATGAAGCTCAGCCTTGATGTCGAGTTCCGACATATCGGCCAAGTCAGCACAGCGAATCACGCCGACAGAAGAATTCAGTGTACTGTGCGCAGAGACCCGGATAGGTTGGTCAACGAAGAGTTTGGAATCCCATTGGCGAAGGGCATCCGACGCCTTCTGGGTTCCACACTCGACAAGAAAAGAAGTGTTCCGGAACAGCTTAACTCTTTGACACCGTGCGATAAACCGACAGCCCGCTCCACTGGCACTGCGTTTCCGCCTTACGGGCGAGATTAAGTCCGTTCGAATTATGATTTGTAAAATTTCATCTGCTAATCTTTTAAGGGAAAGAACTCTTACAATCGAAAGCTGAATCATTTCTTCACGAGTTGCTTCCCTTTTCTGTGTTTTAAACTGTCAATGAGATCCGTTTCCGGCAATAATTTGAATGGGTTTCCACATGTGGTCTGTCACTTGAGAAATGCTAGATTTGCTCTTCAAATTACAAGCTAAAGAGGAAAATGACATTGTTTCGCAAATTTACTGTGATAAAGTGGATGAAGATAAGAGTATTTGTGCCTGAAAGACCTAAGAAAGTGATTACGAAGAGAAAAACGAGCGAGCATGTGTAGTAAAGAGTACCGAACAGACACTGAGACTGAATGGCGAGGACTTTTTGATTTCTTCAACTTCAGTTGTGTTTCCATCAAAGGATTTACAAAATTATGGGACAACGTCCAAGAAACACGGTAAGAAATGAGTTTTCTTTATTTATTGTAGTTAGCAATTTTAAATAATGTTTTTATTGTTTTGGGGGATTTTTTTTATGAATTTTTGAAAAAAGGCTAAAAATGCCCCGGCGCCCCGGGACCTACTCTAGGTAGGATTCTCCGTCACGATTGAGTTAACAGATACAAAAGCAGAAGAAATAGAGCTGAACCCCTTCTGGACAGCAAAAGGGGTCAGCTTCGTGACAGGTTTGTCGGGGTCAGCACCCTCAACGACAAGAAAACGGGGCCAAGAAGGTTGTGAAAAAGAACGAGAGGAAACAGTCTGTTGGACCTCATCCTCACTGTCCGAACTAACACAAGGTGGGGGGTGCTGCTTGCGCGGAGGAATTTTGGAAGCCATACTGGAAAGGATAAAGATTCATCTCTTCTGTTCCCCACCCACCACAAGTCCAACAAGGGGATGTGGCTGAGCGGTACCACGAGGGGTATGTCCAGCAGGGCCGCACCAGGGCTACAGAAGAGATATACTCTGGCCTAGATAAAACTAAACCAGATTGACCCAGGATGCAGCCTTCTAGCAAAGCTAGGGCATTGCACGACCAGCCGATCGATTGGTGTGGGCCACACCAACCTCCCATCTAGGAGAAGTCCGGGCCAAAGGGGTGTGTTGGTATGATGAACAGCACCCATCAGGGACCTCAACCCCCAGGATCCCATTCTCCCCCGACACGGGTCGCTCTGTGGTGAGAAGATGCATGTGAGAGAAAGAAAAAAGAACAGGCCAGGGCAGGCAGAAAGACAGCAAAGAAAAAACTGCAGAAAGCAGGGAGAGATTGGGATGGAAAAGAAGAAAGGGAAAGGACCAGAGAGGCAGAAAAAGGAAAGCCAAAGAGAAAGGGGTGGGCCAGCTTAGCCACCCAGCCAGAGAAAGGCTCATGGGATGGTGCACTCGTTAATAGAACTATCATATCAACTGATGGTCCCTCACAAATTCTGCTGTTTACCCTCCTTAACCCATTCGCGACGTGTGCGGACAATGTTCTGTGCCGCATAGGATACGCTTATGGCGCATGCGGAAAATGAACCAAGCAACTCTGACGATTTATTTACGGGGAATCGCTCATCGTCTAAGGTAAAGAACTCTTGCAATCGAAAGCTGAATCATTTCTTCATGAGTTGCTTCCCTTCTACTGTGTTTAAACTGACAATGAGACAGGTTTTCGGCAATAATTTGAAGCGAGTACCCACGTGTTCTGTCACTTGAGAAATGCTAGATTTACTCTTCAAACTACACGCAAAAGACAAAAATGACATTGTTTTGCAAATTTACTGTGATAAATTGGACGAAGACAAGAGTATTTGTGCCTGGAAGACCCAAGAAAGTGATTACGAAGAGAAAAACGTGCGAGCACATGCTGTAAACAGTATGGTACAGACTGTGTATAAGGAATGGCGAGGACTTTTTGATTTCTTCAACTTCAGTTGTGTTTCCATCAAAGGATTTACAAAATTATGGAACAAGGTCCAAGAAACACCGTAAGAAATTAGTTTTCTTTTATTTATTAATGTTTAAAACTAAGTTTAAATAACATTTTTATTGTTTTGGGGGATTTTTTAATGAATTTTTTAAAAAAGGCTAAAAGTGCCCCGTCCACCAGGACGGTTCGAGCTACGAATGCTATGGTAGCATTGAGTTAACCATTTTCACATTTAAACTAAGAAGTGATAACCGCAGAAAGAATCAGTGATTTGAATTTATCAGTTGTTTCACTTTCTGCACTGAAGTTTTGTGTGAAGAGTTTCTCCAGACTGTCCAAACAGTTTTGCTGGGTACAGTCACTGCATCTGTAGCCTACAGAATGAACTAATTTAGTATGATCTGTTACTAAACACTTAGAATGAAAATGGACTGCATACTTACAAATATGTGAAAGAAAACTGAATGGTACCGACATCCAAATCAAATTAAGGTACACACTGGCAACTTAGTTCTCTGCCTATTGCAGCAATGTGTCAGTTAGACTTGTTTGCAAACACTTACCAAAAGGTTCAGGATACACACTGACAACAATATCTAAGACCTCCAAATGGAAACACTGTCTATGCATTAAATCTGAGATACCCCAATTTTCTGTAAAATTCAGTCTTCTACTCACCTTCATCCCCTGGAAACGAGAAATAAGGCGTAATGGTCTTAGTGCACGCAGACATCCCACTGAACGGATAAGGGTAGAGTTTCTAAAAAGTGATGTACTGCTGTAGTCTCGCAAAATGATGTCAAACATTGAGACCTGTCATTTGAAAATACAGGCCCGACAAGGGCAACTTTCTTACGAACATAAAAATAAACCATATCCTATTCTTTCCGACAGCCTGGAAACAAACATAATCAGGATTAATTTTTGTCACAAGTAATAAAGGGAATAAAGTGGGAATGCAAGGTCTATTCAGAAATGACAGGTGAAAGTTTAATCACACCAGAGCTGATACTGAAATGCTGCTATGACCATGGTCAACACCATTTCCCACTTCTGCAGAATTACAAAACTTTTTCGGACCTTGTAGTAAAACCAATCTGACATTTTTAGAAGACCTCGCAGAACAAAACCAGTCCCCCACAGATTTGGCTTTGTCTTCATAGTCTTTTTTTCTCTTCTTTACATATTTTAGACCATAGTTTAGATTAAAGAGACCACTGGTTTTCATGTACAGAATCCTGGTCACAATTTATGCAGGAGATGTGTCTGCCTGCATCCAGATCCCTTTGCAACATCCCCGACAAACTTCCTACATTCTGTTTTAAAACAGTGAAATGCTGATCAATAACACCAGCATGACTTCGTTTTAAGAATGGCCTTTTTTCTTTTTTTTTTTTAGCAAGGTTTACAGAAGTTGACATTCTGCTCTGTAGAATATAGATGAACATATGACGCATGCCTTGAAATGCTACAAATAGCTGACCCCTAATGTTAAGGACAGAAGTGATGTAAATATCTTCAGTTGGAACGCTCTGCATGCTGTGGAGTTGGTTTCTGACACAAGCCTGCAAGAAGCACAACCGCAAACAGAGATGCCACAGGGGCAAGACATTTACCAGTCTAGTGAAAATTCTGCGTCATGTGGCATCCCCTGATGCACCTTGGCCAGGGTTTTAACTAAGTGCCAGTCGCATGTTATTAAGCGAGGCATCTTTGCACCACAGCGGGCCAGTCACTCATTATTGATGAGTTGCAGGTTCTACTCATAGAGTGGTTAAGGGAGGAAACTGCTTTTAACATGAATAGCTTGGGCATTTTCGTTTGTTTCCCTGCGACCATAAATTAAATTTGGTTTAAAGAACCACACTGGTTTTTGCACATACCCTTAGATTTCAAAATGGCATTATCCAACATTATGTAAGGCATGTTGTATGGATACTGGAATTTAGTTACATAACTGCTGTTAGATTTGAATTAATTTTGACATGATGGCAAAGATTACGGTAATAAAGATTTTATTCAGCATATGTAAAAAAATCAGTTTATGTTTATAGCATGCACAGTAATTTCATGACAATTTTTGAAGATGTAACCTGAGACCCCGGTCAAATAAGCAAGGAGAAATTCAATATGACTGGCACTCAGTGGGTTAAGTTCTGGCAAATTGCATGGCCGAAGCGGTGGCACAGCAAAGTGGGTCTCTGTGTCATCTCTTGAAGCGCCTGAAGTTTTGGCAAACTGCATGGCTTAAGTGATGGCAAAGCAAGTGAGGTGGGTCTCTGAGGTCTTTGACTGAAATTTTTGTCAAGGCCAAACCCTGAACGCCTTTTGGTGACTAACCGTAGCAATGAGGAAATCCAGTATGGTCCAGGGATTTGTAAAATATTTGTAGAGACCAAAGGCTAGCCAGGAAAGCAGGATCTCCACCAGGAAAAGAATGCAGAAGGCAAGGTTCAAGAGATGTAGTTGTTTTTCAAGATCAGGTTTTTCCACCAGGTAGTAATCATCAAAGGCCTGACAGACATACAGTGTAGATATTTATCTTCAGTGCTGAACAACATACACAAGAGCTTTTATTTTAGTACTAATTAAGCTACTGGCAGCGCTATACATAGCCATATGTAGACGCATGTGACCAAGGGAGCTTATCATACCCAAACACGTAGCAAAGAGAGGGCCGAAAGAAAGGAACTTGGCAGATCTGTACGTGTTTGGGTACGATAAGCTCCCTTGGTCACATACATCTGCATACGGCTATGTATAGCGCTTTGTTGGAGTTATCTTACGATAATTTAATCTTACGATAATTTAAGTGCTGGTCCTCATTTGTTCTTTATTAGTACTAAGCGATAAATTGCTCCCAAAATTTCTTATTCAGGCCAATTATTGAATTACTGCACTTACATAAAAGTTAGTTTTTCCCCAGACAGAAGCTTAAAAAAACCTCCCACCCAGACTTAAGTGAAAACAGTGCCTGAAATATGGCTGCAACATATGAAACTGTAAAGATGTGCCAAACGTGCAAGCAAAATGAACTACCAGAGCTGCGCTGCTGGCAAATATGATGAGCAGGATAATGGTTTCATAAATGAAGTTGTCAACAATCTTGACTGCAAACATACGAATTCTTCTCCATCCATCCTCACATTGGCCTTTGGAGCACCTGAAAAAGATTTCGTCTACAGAACCATCAGCATGATCTGTGTTAAATGTAGTCAGCTATAGTGATTCTTTGAGATGTGGACACCTGGCAGGTTTTGGGAATCCATGGCGGTGTGTGATGGCAAGTGTTCTATCTGTCGGGATAACATTTTCCTGACATCTGATCTTTCTGGAGTAAACCTGATTTTTCACAACATGTGTAGACTTAAGATTTCTGATCATGTATTCTAAGGACCCAGCACTATTTGATGCAAGCTTACTATAATCACAGGTGTACATGCCTATGTAGGTCTGTAATTCTAATCATGTCAAATGTCATGCTTTCCCTATGGAACATTGGAACAATCGGATCTGGTGAGAAGAGATTTTAAGGGAAAACTAAGTGTAACGTACACATTTTAATCTCCTTCTGCAACATGTAACTATAGCATCCCTGAAATCGTGCCAATGCCAATGGAAAAGAAAAATCTTCTTAAAAACGATTTTAAATATCCAGGATACACAGGACAGAATTTTGCAATGACTGGACAAACAGTCCCAACATCAAAATGACAGGTAACTCAGACTTACTATACTTCGCAAAGCATAAAAAAACCCCACTCAGCTCTGACTGAATACAGCTAACAGGCTAGGCATATAATGAAAGAGGCCCCTCCAACTGAACTTGACAAGAAATCCAATCAAAGCTCAGGGCTTCGACAAGTTCTTAAGGGGCCAGTTGCAATGGTTGGATGTAGTTAGCTGGCTATTAGACCTGACTTAGCACCCCCAGTCTGGTATAACTAAGCCCAGACTAGTCAACCTATTTTTGCTGCTCAGGATTCTGCCCATGACTAGTTACATAATTTAAAAGGGACTAAAGTTGTACCTCAGTTACAATAAAACATGCAAAAGCTACAGTACCAAAACTAAATTTCGGAATAAAATGATCATTTTATAAGGAGAGTGCTCTTTTATCCGCAACATGGCAGACACGAAGTAAGCACGCAAGCCCAACTGGACCAAAGCTGAAATTTGCTGAGACTGTAGAAAATCGTCAAGGAATACTGCTATTGAAAGTTAGAACCGGTGACCCCAACAGGACAAAGCAGAAGGCCTGGAGTAACAGTGCATGTGGTGTTCAAGCACAAAATGACTGTGCAAGTGTTTCGGTTAAAGAGGTAACCAACCATACAATTTGATTTCACAAGATTAACTCAGTACATCATAGAATATGATTGCAAATTGATAATCATTATAAACAATTTTAGTGAAATATTTATTAGTTCATTTGTGACTGTACTGTGTCTTGAATTCTTGCTTTGGTAGAAAATGTGGGATAAAGTTATGACAGGTATTATTTCTATAACTATAATACAGACCACCAGCTAGTTCACGTGTGAAATCAAGCATAAAAAATTAACATCGTTTATCAAGTTAAACATAGATGTAATGTATAACCATACACAAAATAAGCTTTTTACTTTACAGGAATTGGAAGAATCCATTTTCTCTAAGATTTTATGGTGCAGTCACAGTAATCACAACTGTTATTTGCAACTGATATTTGCAATAAGGAAAACCCTGTCAACAGTTCTTACTACTTTGCTGTGCTGAAGTTTAAGTTTATAAACTTGTCAAGAGACATTAGCTGTCATTACATGTATTATACTAAAGCTGGCCCTCTCCCAATAACAGCACCAAGTAATAAATACTAAAACCAAATACTAAAATAACCAGAGAAACCAAAGTCAACCAAGTATGGCCACCCCCCAGTGGCCCCCACCCCTACCCCCCAAAAAAAGTCTCCCTTTGTCAAAGTACCATAGTTGCAAAAGAAAATACAAATGTCATTTTTAGTCATGTTAGTTTTAAATCATCAGCCAAACAACTTTGGAAGCTGGTTTCCAAAACAAATTGTGGTGTAAGAATGCAAAAAGAAAACCACAGCTGTTTCAACAAAGTTTTCACAGAAATGTGTTTTAGAAACCCCATCTGAAAAAGATTTCGGATAAATTATCCTGCTAGCCTCTTACCCCCATCCCACATGACTTGAAGAAACAACAATAAAGCTTGGAGCCGTAATGATAACGGTAGCGTAATGGGCAGTAATATCTTCTAGTCAAGGCAACGAAGAAACAGCAGTTTCCAAACTTTTGGTGTAGATATCTGCAGAAAACAAAAGACAACAGCTTAGGACAAACCATGGAGATGGTCCACCACTGTCCACCACGTGTCCCTGGTCTTGAAGATCTAACGCAGCGTCATTGCTCTCCTGCTTGTCAGATGAGCCACTGGACTTCAAAGCGTTCCTCTAGCAAAATAAATCCCAAACACAAAGAAAACAGTTATGTTAGCAATTAAAAACTTTGGTAGCATGCCAAAGCAGCCACCCACCTCTTTAAGCTACAAAACACACAAGATAACCTATCTAACTATAGCTATACACAGTTCATTTGAGTGATATGGATACAGGAAAGATCAATTAGTCCTCTCACTCCCCTCCCTTCCCCCATCCCCTTCAGTTAAAACTATTTAGGGTGACATTTTCAATCCACTGCAGAGCAAAATGCAGAAAACCTGTGATGCAGGGACTCCCTTTGTTCCACCCAAAAGTGTCCCAACATAAAGGCGTCATCTCATCACAGGTCCCTGTAATTTGGAATATGACACAGTCCACTCACCATAAAGATCATTAAAAGTGATAAAAGACAGGAGAAAGAAAGGAAAAAGAGAAGGAACCCCATAGTTTGGATCGAACAGTCCAGAATCAGTCTTATACTGATTCATTCAGATCTTCATTGAGGGTCTTCTTCACTTAATGTCCGATCAACCACTATTTTCCTATTTCTTTAGTGCTGTATGGCGTTCAGATTTTATGCATGAAATTTGGGTCTTCTCGCAACCAAACTCTTCAGGTACATTGTGTACTTACTAGGCACTTTCTAAGGTTTTCAGTACAGTGACTCCCTGATCTAGTGTTAAAACTTTTAATAAAGAACAAATGAGGACAGAGCGCTATAAATCATCAAATGACAACCCCAAAAAAGTACTGGCAGCGCTAGACACAACCGTATGCTGACGTATGTGACCAAGGGAGCCAACCGTACCCAAACACGTAGCAAAGAGATAGTCGAAAGTAAGGAACATGGCAGATCTGCCATGTTAGTAAATCATCCCCACCCGTGACTTTTTGTCTCCTTGAAAAAGTTCTTGAGTGGCTTCCTGTTTTCAAATCTGTTGGCTTGCTCAGAAAAGCAGAGTGATGCAGATGTGACCAAGGGAGCCAACCGTACCCAAACACGTTTGGTACGGTTGGCTCCCTTGGTCACATACGTCAGCATACGGTTGTGTCTAGTGCTGGCAGTACTTTGTTGGTGTTGTTAAAACTTTTCTTCCACCAGCAGGGGATTCCATCTGCATCACTCTGCTTTCCTGAGCCAGCCAACAGATTTGAAAACAGGAAGCCACTCAAGAACTTTTTCGAGGAGATAAAAACATGAGTGGACGAGAACTTTTTACAAAAAGTCAAAAAGTCACGGGTGGGGATGATTTACTAACAATCTTTCTGAAGGCCAGTTTTGGTTACCTGCATCCATACATACACCCCGTTTCCTGGCTGTGTAACTTCCACTGTCCTGCATGTAGACTGCACATATTGCAAACTCTCTGCAGTGTGAGGAAGGGTGAACTGTTTAGTCTATGGACCATGCATGCAAAGAGTTCTGGGACGAGAAAGAGTTTTCCGAGACAGACATCTTTTTTTGGTTTTTAAGCTGATCACTCAATTTGATGCACTTGGCTGCAGGTATTGTCGGTTCTTTTTCTGCAGGAAAGTTTTGGGCTCTAGACCCAAACTGCTTTTTAATGTAGGCCATGCTTACACCCAGCAACCAAAGTTCTTGGGTATTCGGGTCATCATGGGATGGTGTTTTCCACAAAATCTCTGTAACGCTAAATTTAGCTGAATCTGATGTTCGTCTGTTTCAGCTGATTTACACATGATTGTAGCAACATTTCATGTTCACTAATATTGGATGTACTCTTGCATGTAACGAGTGATTAACACGTGTGTCATGACCTCCATCCCAAGCCAGGAGTGTTGCGAACTGGGGGTTTTGAAAGAGACAACCGACCTCCGTGTTGCTCTCCCCGCCTGCGTGACCTTGTCACACGCACACAAATGGCTCGTGGTGGCGTTCCCCCCTCGTCCGCGAACAATTATTTTCTTACTTATGAGTGAAGACCTCAGAAATCACTATCTCACTAACCTTCCCTGGCCCGAGCCCCCACTCCACTCT